>JAJJWW010006659.1:0-69578 GCA_023531295.1 Papaver armeniacum | reverse complement strand
GGGTTTGTATTGACTATAGGAAATTGAACAAGGTCACTAGGAAGGACCACTTTCCCCTTCCCTTCATAGACCAGGATGCTAGAGAGATTAGTTGTACATAGTCATTCTCGCTTTTTAGATGGCTACTCGGCTATAATCGGATCGTTATTGCCCCGAGAAGACCCGGGAAAACTACTTTTACTGTCCCTTTGGTACCTTTGCGTATAGACGCATGCCTTTCGGGCTATGTAACGCCCCTGCGACTTTTCAGCGTTACATGATGAGCATATTTTCAGATATGGTAGAACGGTTCTTAGAGGTCTGTATGGATGATTTTTCAGTGTATGGTTCATCTTTCGATGAGTGCTTGCATCATTTGTCATTAGTGTTGACTAGGTGTAAGGAAAAGAATCTAGTGCTTAATTGGGAGAAATGTCATTTCATGGTTCGATCAGGAATTGTTTTAGGGCATATCGTATCTTCTAAGGGTATATAGGTAGATAAAGCCAAAGTTGACCTTATCAAGACTTTATAGGTCCCAAAAACCGTAAGAGATATTAGGTCATTCTTAGGGCATGCAGGTTTTTATCAGTCGATTCATTAAGGATTTTAGCTTGATTTCTAGACCTCTTTGCAATTTGCTTGCAAAAGATGTTAAGGTTGTCTTTGATGATGCTTGTTTAGAGGCTTTTGAGAAGCTTAAGACTTTACTTACTACCGCCCCCATAGTCCAGGCACCAAACTGGAACCTACCCTTTGAGATCATGTGCGATGCTTCACATTATGCTATTGGTGTTGTGCTAGGTCACGAGAAAACAAATTACTTCATGTGATTTACTATGCTAGCAAAACTCTGAATGATGCCCAAATTGAACTATACCACTACGAGAGAAGGAAGCTGTTAGCCATTGTGTTTGCCTTAGACAAGTTTAGACCTTATCTCTTAGGTTCTAAGTCATAATCTTCACCGATCATGCTGCTTTGAAGTATCTTCTTTCCAAGAAGGATACTAAACCTAGATTGATTAGATCGATCCTCTTGTTACAAGAATTTTCCTTAGACATTAGAGACAAAAAAGGTGCGAGAAAATATAGTAGCGAGACCACTTGTCTAGGCTTGTTGTGGATACCCACGATGATTCTCCTCTTGTTAGCGATAGTTTTCTGATGAACAATCTTTCTTTGTAACCCAATTACCTTGGTATGCGAATATAGTGAACTATCTTTTTACTGGTCGAATGCCCCAACATTGGGGTAAACAAGATCATTCTAGGTTTTTAGCTGAGGTTAAGCACTTCTTTTGGGATGATCCTTATTTGTTTAAGTATTGTCCAGACCAGATTATTAGGAGATGTATACCTGAGAGTGACCAGTCCATTATTATTTCCTTTTGTCATGATCATGCTTGTGGGGGTCACTTTAGTGCTAAGAAGATTGTTGTTAAGATATTGCAGTGTGGATTATACTGGCCTTCGTTGTTTAAAGACTCCCACAGTTATTGTGTTACTTGTGAACGTTGCCATAAATTAGGAACCATTTCTCGTAGGAACATGATGGCCTTGAACCATATTTTAGTTGTTGAGGTCTTTGATGTGTGGGGTATTGACTTTATGGGTCCGTTTCCTAATTCTTTTGGTAACTTATACATCCTTGTCGATGTAGACTATGTATCTAAGTGGATTGAGGCGGTGGCGTGTAAAACCAATGACCATAGGGTTGTGATTGAGTTCTTGAAAGATAATATACTTACACGTTTTGGTACACCGCGTGCTATAATTAGTGATGGAGGGTCGCACTTCTGTAATGGACCTTTTAGGCTTTTGATGAAAAAATATGGTATTACACATAAGGTAGCTACCCCGTATTATCCGCAGACTAGTGGTCAGGTAGAGGTTTCCAATAGGGAGATAAAACGTATATTAGAGAAAACAGTTAATCCTAATAGGAAAGACTGGTCGTCTAGGCTTACTGATGCCTTATGGGCTTACCGTACTGCGTTTAAGACCCCTTTGGAATGTCATCTTATCGACTTGTTTATGGCAAGACATGTCACTTACTTGTTGAGTTATAACATAGAGCATATTGGGTTGTTAAGCAGCTAAATTTTTCACTTGACAAGGCATGAGCCCATAGGAAACTCCAGCTCAATGAGTTGGAAGAGATTCGTAGAGATGCTTATGATAGTGCTAAGGAGTATAAGAACAAAATGAAACTTGTGCATGATAGAAATATTTTACGAAAGTCATTTTTTCCAGGTCAAAAAGTTCTTCTGTATGATACTCGTTTGCATCTATTCCCCGGGAAGTTACGCTCTCGGTGGACCGGTCCTTTTGTGGTCCGTACTGTTTTTCCTCATGGAGTTGTTGAGATCGAGACACCAGATGGTAGTAGTTCTTCGAAGGTTAATGGTCAGAGATTGAAACCCTTTTTAGAGCCCTTTCCACGGGTGATGTTGAGGAGGTCCCTCTGGAGGACCCTGCTTACCCTTGATTGACCATCGAGGCGATTGTATGTTGTATATTAGTTTTTGATTTCTCTCTTCACCCAGGTATTATCTTTCTGACTTCTCTCTTTACTGATTCCTCGTGTTACTTTTTGGTTTTGCTCTTTTCATTAGAAACATTGAGGACAATGTTAGATTTAAGTTTGGGGGTGGGGAAGAAACCTTTTGTTAGCTTTTAGTTGCAATAAATAAACTCCAGAGCTTAGAAATTTATGGTTATTAAGGTTGGCACTAACCAATCTAAGTGGATGGGAACATCTTGGTTGTAGGAGTTGAGGAACCAATCTGATTAGATGGAAACATCTAAAGAGTCTATTCATAAAAGCACAGAGCTCAGGTGTTAGAATTAAAAAAAAAATATGGTAGTTTCGTCATATCTCGTTGAATCCTTTTCACCTTATGTTTTTATTTTTCTTTTCTTATAAGTGATTTGGTGGGGCACACGATTCAAGTTGTTACCATTGCTAGGGTGAAATAGAGTGATTGAGATACCAAAAAAAAAAAAAAAAATGAGACCAGACCATCAGACCAACCGGAATAAATTCAATAAAGTCGACCACTGGTGCCCTTGTATATGCCAGTTGTGTTGACCTAGAGTTAGGATTATCACCCGCTGGTTCCCTTGTATATGCCAGTTGTGTTGATATTAGTCAGACCGGTATCTCAGTCCATTAGGATAGGTTCATCCTAGTAGTGGTCTTCAGACAGATATGGGAAACACCGTTCACCTTAGTCAAACAATCTACGTTTTTCTCTACATCCATCTTCTTAATCTTTCCATGTGATTTTTGACTCGGTTATGATGTCCGAAACTATCCGAGTAGAGCTTTGTCACTTATATATGAATTTTAGTATGCTTGAGTGCAAACTCGTGTACAGCAGTTGGAATTTCGCATCAGGGTACTTCCTCCTACAGTCAATGATTGTATGCCAACCAAGGAGATTCTTTAGTGCCTTTCAAGGTTCTGCGTAGATAGCTAGGGTCTGGAGCCACAAAACCTCTGGTAAACCCTCCCGAGACAACACTCGGCTGCTAGGGCCACCTAGCGGTTTAACGGCTTGCGGCACGTGCTAAGTGTAGTCTTTTTATTTTCTAGATTAGATTTGCTCGGGACTAGCAAATAATAAGTTTGGGGGTATTTGATAGACACATTTTTGTGTCTGGATTGTCCTCGATGTTTGTATTGTTAGAACTCGATTTTTGTACTAATATTGTGTTTTTATGTATTTTTAGGAAATAAACATTTTCAGAAAAATTGGCTCGAAAAAGTGTTAAAGGCGCCCCGGAGGACACATACTATTCGGACTCGCAGTTTTGGCTAAGGGGCATCCAATTACTAAGGGGAACACTAGCTGCTATTTGCACCCAAGACACCCCAATTGCTAAAGGGACCCCCAGTCTGGTTAGGGGGGAAACCATCTTCATTATTCAAATTTTAATTTTGGCGGGAAAAGAAGTTCTCACCTGCGAAGTCTGTGAATCGATTTCTGGACGGGTTTGGAGGAGATTAAATAGTTTGGAACTAGCATAGAATATCCTGTTTTTATTAAACAGGGTTGGTATGTCTGTTTAAACAGATTAACTTGGGTTATTTCGTCGGAGATAACAAAACAGGGCAAGTGTTTATCTACGTGAAGATAACTCGGGATTTGGTTGAGACTGAGTGTGGCAAGTGAGTGTTTTCACGAGTTTGCTTGGAGTTCGGCGAGAAGGTGACAAGCGTGTAGAAGATATTCGGCGACATCGAAAGCCGTGTAGAAGTAAAAAAGGAAAGAAAATATTTTCTTTAAACACCGAGTAATGGAGGATTATTGTGGGTTAATGAGCGAGATTTCTTGGTGATGTTCGATATAAATAGGTTCTTGGGGTCTCATTGAGGAGTATGGAGAGTTTGGGAGAGTTTAGAGCATAACAGAGTGAGGATTGATCGAGTTGCAGAGACGAGTTTTCTGCTGCTTCTTGAAGAACATACGAAGAACATTAGACCCAAAAAAAAACAGTCGTTCATGCTACAGTGTTAATGACAAAATCGTAAGGGTCGTATAGCTACAGTGACAGTGACGCTATATTTGTATCGTTATTTGTAACACAATTTTGCAACAATTATAATAGTTACAAAAAAAACGGTTTTAATCATTTTCTCCCATTTTCATCATTTGTACACCTCCTTTGAGCAATAAAAATGAATTTTGAGCGTGTTTCCAACATGATGAGAGGCTAATTCTCCCATGACCAAGGCGACGGAGGAAACTATTCATTTATGCTTGATTGGTAATTTCTTTTCATAATTTCAATTATTATTAATTTAATTTAATCCACTAAGATCATTATAATTGTGTGGTTTATGAGATGAAAATGGTTTTTCTTAATTAGTTGTGAATCAATTTGATGTCTTATGCTCAGAAATATTTCTTTGATAATTCATGCTTAGGGATTACAATTTAATGTTTGGAGACCTTACAGATATTAGTGAGTTAATGTGAAAAAGGGATTAATAATAATTCTTGAAATAATCTTTATCAACCAATCAGTTAAAGGAATAGTGGAATCCCGAGTCTTGGTCTAGTTTTAAATCTTGATATCACTTTATTTGAGTTTATCTTTGTTTAGCTTAAAAATTTTATTTAAAAATCGAACCTTCACAAGTCTCAACGAACCTATTTACTACAACTTTTAAAATCACACCATCTCCCCAGTCCCACTTAACATTATTCTGGTCCTTTGTAAGGATTAGAGCTATGAATACTCTGGACTGCAAGTAATTCATAAGCTTGATTTACATTCCTACAGAGATATTGGAGTTTAGTCATATTTGCCAGACAAGGAAAGAAATAAAGTTTTTACCAAAGAACATTTAGAATTCACAACTTTCGGTAATCTGGCATTATTCTGGACTGATTGGTGCAAGAAATGAATCCTAATTAAACAATCATTATGGCTTGGTAACGTGCGTTAATCACATTAAGATAAAGCGGTTACGTACCCTTAACAACTCATCATCTCATTATACACAACATCACTCAGCAGCAAGCGCTTCCTCTTTTTCTCGCTTAATTCTTCGTTTTGTATTGCATCAGCAACCACTAATAGTAAAAATGCATTTAAGACTTTGAATGCCTTCATAAACCATCCGGTTCATCTTAATCAAAACGGCTTGATAAATTTTAATGCATCAAAAGAAGTACCAGACGCCGATAGATGATGGCTACACTGTTAAGTCAATATCAGTTCTAATTATCGATCTTTTTGACCCAATAATCAATTCGGTGAAGGGGCAGATTGGCCTTGCATACAAATCGTGAG
The DNA here is from genome assembly GCA_023531295.1 of Papaver armeniacum. Taxonomy (NCBI): domain Eukaryota; kingdom Viridiplantae; phylum Streptophyta; class Magnoliopsida; order Ranunculales; family Papaveraceae; genus Papaver; species Papaver armeniacum. The sequence goes on along the minus strand of JAJJWW010006659.1, from coordinate 63,793 downwards.
GAGTGTTACAAAATACTAATAACGGAGGTCCAATGAGCCTGTTAGATACCATATATACGAATACTGTTAAAGAAAGTTAAAGGACCATTATCTTTCAAAGACATCCGCACTGTGTATGAAAAGGCTTATACATCGTACAAAATATGTGATTCTGTATTTTGTAGTGAATTATTAGTACATAACTGTTATTTACTCCTTTACCTTAGCTTCTATTGTTCACTTGAGGTTGTGAAAGTGTATAATAATAACATGTCTAATTTCTAGCAGCAGAACTCCTTTTTAAGACGGAGATGATAATTTAGGATGAGGCACCTATGGGATTACCTGCTACTAGATTGCATGAATCAGAGGAAAAAAACTATAGATAGAAATTCAGCTATAGGAAAAACTATTGATGAAACGTGAAAAGCATTTCCTAAGCAGCATGCCACGGTTGTAGGCCCGGGGTAACCTTGAAAATCGGCTGACCACAAAAAGGTTGACGGCCGGGGTGATACCTAGTCTGAATCTATGGACAAGAGTTCAATCTCTATTAACGTACCATCATCCTTCGTTGACACAATTAATTATGATGGAAAATTGTTATGCACTCCTTCTTGGAAGATTCCAGACTTGGGTTCGAGTAGTCAAGGATTATACTTTTTCTGCAGTCATTGTAGACAGTGTAACTAATCCTAAGGATATAGCTAAATTTAATGCTAATAACATCGGTGATACAAAGCATAATTATGATAGATTGAATTCAATTATTCACTCCATATGCCCAGATCTTTAGCATCATGTGCATACATGCACTATGTCGAAAAGAGCTTGGGATATCTTAAAGAACATATCCTAAGGGAACACCTCTGAAAAGGAAGCAAGGCTTCAAAACCTAATTCTGAGTGGGAAAACTTTTGTTCGGCTGACTAAGATTCGTTTGGGGAATTTAATCACAAGCTATCTGAAATAGTAAATGCCTCTCATGCTTTAGGCATGACTATTTTTAAAAAGGATATCGTAATGAAAATTCTAATATCTTTGCCCCCTTCCCCCCACCCCACCCTCCACACCGACATAGAATTTGATCCTAGGTTTCTAGTTTTATTTGGCTTCCTTTTACCTTCTTTTTATTGATTGAAAGTAGGTTCTTCTACCTTTTTTGTTGAATGGGGTTCGAACCCCTATCTCCGCGGTGCGATGGAGCATGAGAATTGGAATTGGCTTGGCACTTATAGGGAGGGACGGAGGGAAGTGGGTGCAAGTGGGGTCTCTTGCACCCACTAGAATTTGTGATTTGGTGAGAACATAGCTAGGTTTTTTGTACTTATGATATCTTGTCGGTGCAAATTTTTGTGGCAAAATTGAAATTTAGACAAAAGGATAAATACTAATGGTGCTGGCTTCAATGTGTACAACTCCTTCGCCGAAATTGGTGCATTTGGAATGAGATTATTGGTGAGATTATTGGTGTTGTAGCGAAAGTGGCGAACTTTTACACCTTACAAGCTTTCAGATTACTTTTAATTGTAGTTCAAATATAGATCAATTTCGATTTTCCGGAAAAAAAAATCTGACCCCATAACATTTAGGTCATGGCTTCGTCCCTGCTTATAGTTATAGGGAACCCCTACCTCCGCAGTGCGATGGAGCATTGAGAACCATCAGACCACTCTCAGCTACATAAAAGTTAAAACGAGTAAAAAAGTTAAAACGAGTAAAAAAATAGCCAACAAAGCAGTACTCTGGTGCTCAGCCCTCTAGTGTTGGAGATCTCTAAGCAGGACATCAAGACACTCATGCTCAGCCCGTGTTTCACATGCAAACTGAACTCTCTACGTTACCTTTACATAATAAGCATTAGTTGCTCCTATAATAAGCATTAGTTGCTCCTATGTTCCTCTTCACATGCAACTGAACTCTCTGCTTTGCATGAGCATTAGTTACCTACTCCGCGTTCCTCCGATATTGAAATTTAGATAGTTATCCCCATTTAATAGTTTGATATCGACCATATACTTCTTAAACAATTAACTATATTTAGAATTAAAGCTGTCAAAGCTATAGAAACAAGTTTTGATTAACCAGACCATATACTTCTTAAACAAAGGGAAACGGACTTCAAAGGTTTTAAAGAAGAATCCTCCGGAGTTCTTACATAAATAAGCAATAAAACTTAACCAGGTGAAGCCAGTAGACGACCAACCATCAGAAGGGAAGTATCCACTGATCTGGATTAACATTCCCAAACAGGAATTATCGTCATACCAATCCCCCTCCATCCAGGGATAGCAACGAATACACAATGTTAACATGGAGAAATAAAACTTAACAGCGCCATCGCAGAAGAACTAACTGTACAAGTCGTCTTCATCGGCAGCACCAGCAGAAGCTGCGAAAGGATCAGCAGCACCTGAGGTAGTGGTCCCTGTTGCTGCTCCTGATGCATCAGCAAAACGGAACTCAGATCCGAAACCCCTGGACTGCTGTAAAGTCTGAGCAAAGGCCTGATACTTGCGAATGTCAGCATCACTCACACTTCTGCGTGCATATTTCATTGACTCCTCAAAATGTGCAGCCTTGATCTCTGCCACTTCATCATCAACATCCTCTTCCATTGCCTCGGGATTCTCACTTCTTCTCCTTTCCTTTTCTATATCCTGCAGTGTTTCAAAAATCAACTAATTAAGCCTCATACTCTGTCATACCAATGCTAGCAGAAAAAGAACCCCAATCCACTAAATAGCATTACCATCACAAAAAGCAACTAAAACCTAAGTTTAAAGAATATAGGCATTACTATTCGCGATTACTCAAAAGGTATGACAATAATGCTAGAGTTTCTAACTAAAGTGACAAGTGACGACTCAAGAAGAAGTGAAGATAGATGATCCCATACGAAATGCAGTTTTTATAAAATCCATTTTAGGAAGAGCATGAAGGAACTTACTTTCTCAATGTTCTCTCTAATAGCATACTTGCAAGCTCTCTGGCATATCTCAGTAATATCTGCTCCACTAAATCCTTGAGTGTACTTGGCAAGGGCTGAAATGTCAACATCCTTCGCAATAGGTGATTTCCTTAGGCAGGCCTTAAAGATCTGGAACCGAGAGGCTTCATCAGGCAATGGAATATAGATCAACTGATCAAGACGTCCTGGCCTCAGAAGGGCGGGATCAATGATATCAGGCCTGTTGGTAGCACCAATGATGAAGACGGTCTTTTTTGCAGACATCCCATCCATTTCAGTCAAAAGCTGGTTAAGTACCCTATCAGCAGCACCACCTGCATCTCCAACACTGCTTCCCCTCTACAAAGAGAAGAAAAGAGAAGGCTTTAGAATATAATGTACAGGAGCAGAGAACATATGCAAGAAACATATAGTAGAATAAAAACGACAGCAAACCTGGGTGGCAATGGAATCAAGTTCATCAAAGAAGAGAACACAAGGTGCTGACCCTCTGGCCTTGTCAAAAATTTCTCTAACATTGGCCTCGCTCTCCCCAAACCACATAGTGAGAAGCTCCGGACCCTTAATACTGATAAAGTTAGCTTGGCATTCATTGGCAATTGCTTTAGCCAATAAGGTTTTCCCACATCCAGGAGGGCCATAGAACAGAACTCCTTTAGAAGGAGACATACCAAACTTTTCAAATTTCTCAGGATGCTCCACTGGATATTGAACCGTCTACAATAAGAAAAAATAATGTTGGAATGAGCACATACAGAAAAATAACAGAAGAATAAAGGAAAAAAAGCTTATAACCATGTAACTATTACCTCTTGAAGCTCTCTCTTGACATTGTCAAGACCTCCAATGTCTTGCCAGCTGACATTAGGCACTTCAACAACCTGTGCATCAAAGACCATCAAGTAAGACTACCATGAAAAGTATCTTTCAACCACGTGTAGTGACTAATTCAAATGTTGAACTTACTGTTTCACGCAGAGCAGAGGGGTTGCTTGTTCCAAGAGCAGTCTTGAAGTGCTCATCTGTAACAGCCATTGAGTTAAGTATCTCGGCATCTATCTCTTCATCTTCCAAGTCTATCACATCCATCTTTTCTCTGATGCACTGTAGTGCAGCTTCAGTACAGAGAGCAGCAAGATCAGCACCGACATAACCATGAGTATCTTTTGAAATCCTTTCCAAATCAACCTGTAAAGGAAAATGTCAAGCAAACGTCCAGCAGACTAAACCACAAAATAAGTGGCCAAAAGAATCTAAAATTAATTTGTTAGCTTACATCCTCCGAGAGCTTCATGTTCTTAGTATGGATACGAAGGACCTCGAGACGCCCAATCTCATCTGGAACACCAATGTCAATTTCCCTGTCAAACCTACCAAACCTCCTAAGAGCTGGGTCAATGCTGTTTGGTCTGTTTGTGGCCCCCATAACAATAACATGTGCACGAGATTTCAGACCATCCATAAGAGTCAAGAGCTGGGAAACAATTCTCCTCTCAACTTCACCATTTGTCTTCTCTCTTTTAGGAGCAATGGAGTCGATCTCATCAATAAAAATGATAGATGGGGCGTTCTTCTCAGCTTCCTCGAATGCCTTACGAAGATTGCTTTCACTCTCTCCTGCTAATTTAGACATGATTTCTGGCCCGTTAATGCAGAAGAAAAAGGCACCAGTTTCATTGGCAACAGCACGGGCAATCAGTGTCTTCCCGGAACCTGGAGGTCCATACAGTAAAATTCCTTTTGGTGGCTTCACACCAATTGATTTAAAGAGCTGTGGATGTCTAAGAGGCAATTCCACCAACTCACGGATCTGAGCCATCTGCTTTCGGACTCCACCAACATCATCATAACCTACTTCATCCAACCTATCTTCATCCTCCCTTCTAACAGGCTCTCCCTCACAAAAGATTTCAGTATCTGGGGCAACAACACAGTACTCTGATGGGTCAGTCTCGATGACTTTAAACTCTATACTCCTCATTCCACCTCTTACAAGAAATAGATCGCCTTTCCTTACTGGACGATAAGCTTCCAAGAAGTAAGCTGCAAAACATTGAGAGAAATTATTAACACCCACCACTGTTAACATCATTATAAAAAAAAAAACACCGCCGAATCACTTCTGATGGTAGCTGAATACTAGAATTCAATGTTTTGGTAGCTGAATCCTATCAGGGGGGGGAAGAAAAAAACACTCTCGTGTTTATGGCTACAGTCATATCTCAGCATAGAGAATTAACATAACAGTGTATAGAAGTGTCATCCTTGATTGCGAAGACTGTCCACATGAGACAAACTGCAAGCAGGTGTTTCAAATCATGTATTTCACTTTATATGACTGAAACAGTTTCATAATTAGAACAAGTTGGAGTTGGACTGATCCCAAAGACTACCATGAAACTAAAACACTACTGTAAACATATTAGAACCCAAAACACAAGACCTCGCCCAACCGGGAAATTCAGACACAAATGCGAATATGCATGTAAGATAACACAACAGAAGAAGAAAAAACGGGGTAACACGAACACCATCCAAGGCAGGTGTGAAGAATGTTTACCAAGGTAAAAAGGCACTTACGTTTCAGATAAGCATCAAACAAACTCCCAGTGACACCTTCAATGGTATCATCAACAGGAAGAATGTGAACACGCTTCCCATATTTGACATCAGGGCATTGGTGCACAGAAACAACATCACCAAGTCTGACCCTCAAGTTTGACCTTACAACTTTATTCATCCTTATCTTTGGCTCATCACATGTGTCATCAGCAAGAGCAATGCAGATGGTGTCCTTCCTTTTCTTTCCCTGAACACCCCAACCAATTTAAATGAAAACAAGAAAACATGACTGAAGCAACAAAAGAAACTAGGTTCTCCTTAAGGATATTCAAAATCATAACCAGTTTCTCTTTTAGTAGTGAAGAGTAAGGATATTCAAATTCATACATCTGACGAGCTACAAAGTTAATGAACAATGAACAAACATATGTTCAAGAAACACAAGTAAATAATAGTGTATCAGTATAATAACCCAATCCTGAAAGAACTTGACTTGAGAAACTCTAAACTGCAACTAACTGCCTCATAGATCGACCCGATATGTAGGAAAACTTCTATAAGTTTACACAATCTAACCCAATCAGACTAGAAGGATATCTCAAAAGATAAACCACACTGATAAACAAAAATTATCAAACAACCCTGACAAACGCAGTTCAAGCTAACCTTCTTCTCAATTGACTAAGCATTGTAACCAGCTCAAACGAACATCATACAGCTTAGGAATTAAGATCCGGAACAAACCCTAACTACACCAATTACCGCACAATTCCCAAACCCTAGATTTCTCAAACCCAACAGTCTAACAAAACCCTGATTCTCTTAACAATCCACATAAAAAAAAGCAAAACTATCCGAAACCCTAACCACCAAGCAAACCCTAATACCCCAAAAAATATCAAAAAGGTTACCTTGATAAGGATGGTATCACCACGGAAGAGCTGTAACTTTTCCATGGTCTCAGGGTTCATAGACACAACAGAGTTATCATCGTTAATCGCTTCATCGACAACAAGACGATTTGCAGCTTTCTTACGTTCCAATATAGCTGTACTAAAATCTCTCTTTGTTCCTTTCCTGTATTCAACAATTCAAACACAAACACACACACAAAATCAATTAAAATCCCTAAAAAAAAAAACCAATAAAAAAAAATTAATGGTAGAGATCGGAGTGAAGAGATCTCTTACGAGTCTGAGGATTCAGCTTGGTTACTCATCTTGTTCTTCTCCGATAAGAAAAAGGGTTTTGAAGAGAGTAAAGTACCAGAGAATTTTGATCGATTTTTTTGGGAAAGAGAAGTGGTAGAGGGGGATGGGATTAGAAGAGATCTGAAGATTGGGGATCGATTTATATAGAAGACCCTCTTTCGCAAGTCACAATTCCTTCTTGTTGTGTAATTAATAAAGGTTATTTCCGTATTTTTACTCCTTTCTTTTTCCTAATTAAAATTGAGTTTAATTTAATATTTATCTGGAGCTGCACCCCTAGAGTTCTTCTCTATGTTGTCATTGTTACCAAATTATAAAGGACGTGGCTCGAATGTTGTCATCCATTTTTGAGAACGAAAATGATAGATTACCACGCTAGCATGTTGCCAAGCAAGGCTAGAAGTTTAACCTTGTCTTCTGAAGTAAAAATGGTAACTCAATAAATAGAAGAGAGAATCTATACCTTACTTATATCGTCCTCGTTTTCTTTTTTTTTCAAAAGGTCATGTGCCAAAATGCCAAAATAAGGTAAGATAATCGGGTCATGGGTTGCTTTGAGTTTGACATGTGGTACATCATCATTGGTCAACTTAGTCCATGACAACACGTATGAATGGGGAAGAGGTATGGTACGCCACTCCAGGGATTTCTTTATGATACGTGGTAAAGAACTGAAGATATGAGAATTAGATGGTTCTAGAATAAGGACTCCTACTATCAGATTATTAATAAGGGAGTAAGACGGTGATGAGTCTGAGAGCATTTGGCTACCTTTTTTTGTGTGTGAAAAATCTTTGGGGATATTCGTGTCAGTCGAACAGCCAAAAGCCCTCACCTCTCTTCCTCGTTCCTCCCTAGCTAATCAGTACTCAGTAGTCAACCACCGCCAGCAACCAGCAACCAATCATGTCTTGCTGGTCTTGTAAGGCTAAGTCCTATGGTTTTCTAATCTAGCAACTAGATTAGCAATCCACGTCAGTTAGGGCAACCTCCTAAGTCCTATGGTATGACTAATCTACACTAATGAGGAAGGGAGTAGATTAGCACTTTCGCTAGATCCCACGTCATCCTGGGACCACCTTCCATGGTATGACTAATTTGTTTGGTTCATTTTTAAATTTCAAATTAAATTTCGAGATCAAATTTTGTGATTTTTGTGATCCGTGTGATTTTCGTAAGTTTTGTGAGTGCTGAACCATTCAGTCATCGTTAAAAATTTCATGAACACCTTAACTTCAATCAGATATAGCTCTCAAAGCTTGTTTTAATCAAAATTTCAATCAGCAACAATGGTGCTTTCTAAAAAGAGTGTTTGTCTACTTCTTTCAAAGCTCTTTCTTTCCTGACTTTGTTATTTATGCTTTGTTTTTGCGTAGTTACTTTATTCTTTCAATTTAAAGTTCTTCATACCTGATAGACATTAACGTTATTTTGATACTCTCCTCTCCCTGAGTCTTTTCTACTTTTACCAAGGTCCGTTAAGTTTTTAAACGATAGCAATCTCCAAAGTTTTGTCTCTACTGAATCTCTGGATCGTTTCCTCTCCACCATTGTTTTGCTCTTCTTCGTTTTTTTGAAACCAGGCTTTCACAATTTATTTCGCTCTCAGTACTGTCAGTACCAGCTACTTCTTCAATTTTTGTTTTTAGTGCGATTGACATAATGATGCACTAAGTCAAGGTTCTTACTTGGCTGGTTTAAACTCCAAGCTCTTTCTTTGTACAGTAAAGTTTGGTCATTGCAGCTTATTAACTCTCCTCTGAGCTTTATTTCTGCGGGTACATCTTCTGCAGTGACTCTCCCTCTTTTCAGTTGATTCTCCCAACCCCCCTGTCCCCTCGCCTCTACCAGTTCAGTTATGAGTTTCACTATTGCAGCTATATTCAACACCAACTTTCAGTCGTCTTCCCTTCTATCAATGCTTCTTCAATGCGCTGAGGCAGATATGGACCAACAAATCAATGAGTTCAACTACATCTCGAACTCTTCATTCCATCCATTGCACTATTCAGTGTCAAATTGCTCGCTAACAGTGAAGAATTTACAGAGAATTTTACTATTTTTTCTCACTGCGGTGTGCTTACCGTGTTTAGTGGGAAGAATTCTCGAGTCCTGGTTGGGAAAAAGACAGTTCAGTTTGAAAGTCATGGTTTGGTATACAAGAGCATTAGAAACATGTCTGAAATCCTTTATGAATAAGTTGTTCAACTCAAATCCTTTTCAATCTAAAATGGAAAAACCCCACCTTACAGTAGATCAAGTTATGGCAAACAAAATGCAATCAAAACTTTCCCTTCAACCACCTCTGGTTATCAACTCAGATGATCGGAAAAAGAGCAAAGAAAACAGCAACCTTATGATCATAGGAAAGATTTACTCCAAAAAATTCTTTAGAGCTGAAACGATAAAAAAAGAACTCAAAGTTTATTGGCAGCTAAACTATGAGCCAGATACAATCATAATAGGGAGACCAACAGAAGAAAATCGAGTGATACTGAGCTTCAAATCGCAGAATGATGCGAGAAGAGCAAAGGAATCATCACCAGCAAAATTCCGGAAATTTTTGCTCCTTCTCAAACTGTACGAGCCAAACATCGAACCTTCCTTGGTTGATCTGTCCTATGAAGCATGGTGGGTCTGCATTCTCAACCTTCCTCCGGACAAATGGTACGACAAAATTTTATACTTGATAGCTAAGAGGTTGAAAGGTGCAGTCATTGACATTCAGTATCCAAAAGATACAAACTTTACTCAAAAAACTCCAAGAGTTAAAATAGTGCTCAGTGTAAACCAACCTTTTATTTCAGAGCTACCACTAGACCTCCAAGAAGATGGAAAGATCAATGTAAAGTTTTTCTATGTTGGGCTAACACATATTTGTGAAGTTTGCGGGGTTATCAATCATCCTGCCATACCCTGCTACTTAGACGAAACTGAAAGTGTCTCTACTGCATCCATCGACTCTTCCTCAGCCTCAGAATCAAGCAGGTGCACTATCTCCTTCACCCCCATCGTCTCCCCTATCGGATCTCCTGAAAATAACTGCACCCCAAGGAACAACATCGACCAAGAGCCAATATTCACCAACATGGCTCCAGTAATGTTTCAAGGATCGTCATCAAATCCAGCTGAAAGTAGAGAAGTGGAAACAGAAATTGTTGTTTACAACAAACAAAACTCGCTCAAGAGATCGGTTAGCCCATCAAGCCCGTACGGCCCTGACCCTAAGCACAACAAAAACTCTTGTGAGATATGGCCTCAACCACCCATCAACAGAAACCCCTCATTCACCTTATCATCCCAAACCCCAGCTCTCAAGCAATCTTTCCCGACTGATGGCTTCAACTTCTCTAATAATTTTGTTATAGAAGATTTCCCTCTACCCACCACTTTCTCTCGTAATGGCCCCTCAAACCCACAAACCTTCACTTTCATCCCAACCCCTCCTCCAAAAAAGTTTTTCGACGATCCCATAAAAAATTACAAACCAAAAAAGACTTCATCCCCTCCTTCTAAAGCCATGGGTACAGGACTCAACACCCAAAAACCCATTGTTATGACTGGAAAAGCGTTAGAAACTCTGAATAATCTCATTGCGGAACCATCAACAGAGTCTCGAAACTATCCAAAACTTCAATCCTGCATCCTCATCTTTCCTACTGCCGGAAATCTGAAACAAAGTTCTAACAGTAGGAATCCCAAAAACTCTCATGGCAAAGCTATCCCATCTGTTCCCAACATGCCTTTCAGTGACTTGATAACTGAAACTGAAATCAACATGAAAAGATATGCAGAAGGGCTCAAGATGAAGATAGGGTCAGCCAACTTGGAAGACCTAAATCAAGTGGAAGAGGAGGAGGCAGAGACTTTGAGTAATGAAGAAACAGATAAAGAGTGCACAGAACTTGAGCCAAACACTAGCAAAGAAGAAGCAGAAATTTTAGTTACACAAAGAGCAAGATATGTTGTTGTCAAGAACTCCATAGCAGGCAAAGAAAAAGGGCAGATGAAAGAAGTGATGAAAAACTGCATTGTTCGAAAGACTGAAGGAAGTACATCTATAAGGATTGATGATTCAAATCAAATGTTGAGAAGCACAACCACTGAACAAAACACCACAAACCCCTCCCCATACCGTCTGCCTCACCAACTAATGATATCACCAGCCATCCCACAGAAAACCCACCCACCTCCAGCCCGTGAGTTCCATAGAGTCACTGAAGAAGGTGTACACTTGCGGAGAAAGAGCTTGGCTGTTGCAAACAAGACATATAAGCTGCAACAAGAAGCCAAAGATCGTGCAAGGACTGAGCAAAGGGAGGCACAAACCGAGACCAGCCAGGTAATATCTCAAAACAAAATTTGGTCGTGTTTTTCTTTGCATACAGTATTACATAAATTTTTTGCTACTACTTTCAAGACTACTTTTCTTTATGCTCAACATATTAGGAAATCTTTACATAATTTGGACTACAATACTTCAAAGTATCTGCTAGATGTTATAAATTTTGAGTACTACTCGTCTGTGAGGCTGATATTTCCATCTCTGGAAGAAACCCCAATACAACCACTTTATCTCCCCACCACCCCTCTGATCCTCCACAAGTATCTCAACTGTCCTACACACTTGCTAAAACCATCCCATACCCCCACAAATTACACAAACAACTTCACCCAGATTGCAAGCCTCTTCATATCCTACCCAACAACATCACCATGTCTCTAAATTTCTTGGCTTGGAATTGCCAGGGAATCGGAAAGCCAGCCACTCAAAACCACCTGAAACAACTCATCCAAGATCATGCTCCGGATATTCTCTTCCTTCAAGAAACCAAAAATAAACAGGCCTTCATAAAATCCTTACTCCTCAAACTCAAATATCAAAACATGGAAATAGTGGAACCCACAGGTGTAATAAGAACTGCAGGAGGTTTGGCTTTAGCTTGGTCTGACAAAGTATCAATAACAATAGTGAATACTACTGATAGTCAAATAGACGTGTTAGTTACTTGTAAGATGAATGGAAATTTCTGGATGATCTCTGGAACTTATGGTTGTCCCTATAGATTGAGAAAACATACTAGATGGGAGTACTTCAAAAAGTTAGCTAGTAATATTGATGTCCCATGGTTAGTTCTAGGTGACCTAAATTTTACTCTAAATAAGGAGGAAAAGAAAGGAGGAAATGAGGCGGACCAAACAGAAAGTCTATTTTTCAACAACTTAATAAATAATGTTGACCTTCTTGACCTAGGTTTTGTGGGCTACAAATTCACTTAGTCAAATAGGAATTTATAGAAGCAAGATTGGATAGAGCCCTGGCTAACCCGAGATGGTTAAATATCTTCCTAAGAGCTCTAGTGTATCACTTGACCCCGCTAGGATCTGATCATAGCTCGATTCTACTAAGAACCTCCCCCTGCTGGAAAGATGGAGCAAAACCTTTCAAATTTTTTGGAATTTATCTAGAAGAACCCTCATGCTTCCAAGTCATTGAAGAAGCATGGGATCTCAAACCTGGAGGCTCCACAGCCTTTCAGGTAATGTCAAAACTCAAAAATGTGAAGGCTAACATCAAAATCTGGAATAGAGAATTCTTTGGAAACATCCAACAAAACATCAAAAAACTCAACCAAAATCTTAATCATGCCAAAAACAACCTCCATCTACAAGACAACAATCCTAGAGGGGTGAACATACAAAAAGATCTGGAAAAGTGGTACAAATATGAAGAAGGATTCTGGAAAACCAAAGCTACAGAAAATAATTTGCAACTAGGAGACAAAAATACAGGGTATTTTCACTCTACATCCACTTATAGGGCAAGAAAGCTTACAATAGAAACTATCCAAAAGAATGATGGATCTTGGAGCACTGATAAACATGAATTAGAAGATACTTTCCAACACCATTTTGCCTCTATGGCGTCTTCTTCTAAACCCAATATAAGTGACCGAATCCTCCACCTCTGTAGTAGCAGGAAATCCCACACTACACCCCTCACAAGAATTCACACAATCAAATCATTTTAAGATGAACAATTATAGTCTTTATTAATTAATTAAACTCACAAATGTTACAAGATGAAAAGAAAATAAGCTAAAGAATTAACAACCGCTCTAAACTTTCTCTCTCTTAATGACTTGCCCAACACTCGAAAAAGATCTCCCTTCTCTTAAGCCTGTTCGGCTCTTTATATGGACATTACATAGTGGATGACAGCTAAGTTGTCCTTTATTTTCGGATCTGACTTGCGACACTCTCGCAAGTATTCAAATGTTAAATCTCGCAACACTCCTAAATCTCGCCAGGTCTTCACATCTTTCTCGTGTTCAGGCTGTCGTCATCCGTTGCGTCACTTATATTACCCATCTGCGATATCTTCGCAGTGTGTCGTTTATGGATTTCGCAAGGGTCTTGGTGTTGCGATATTCTGATCCTACAACCTCATTCCTAAATGCTTAAATGATTTGGATAATGAAAAATTGATGGCCATCCCCTCTGAATTAAAAATCAAACTCATTGTGTTTGGCATGCACCCTAATAAATCTCCGGGCCCTGATGGCTTCCCAGCTATTTTCTTCCAGAAAAATTGGTTTCTCCTAAAAGACGAAATCATAAAAATGGTGCAAGATTTCTTCTCCACAAAATTCATCTTAAAAGAATTCAACTCCACTTTCATCACTCTAATTCCCAAAATTGAATCCCCCACATCCCCAAAGGACTTTAGACCCATATCTCTATGCAACACCATCTACAAAATTATCTCTAAACTGCTAGCGGGACGGATGAAACCCTTCTTAGACAAGCTAATCTCCCCATATCAATCTGCTTTTGTTCCTGGTAGACAAATTGCAGATAATATAATCATAGCCCATGAGATCATCCATACTATGAGATTAGAGAGGAAGAAACAAAATAAAAAAGGGTATATGGGACTAAAAATTGATATGTCTAAAGCTTTTGATAGGGTGGAATGGGCTTTTCTTACCAAAATAATGGAACAAATGGGGTTTCTGTAAAGATTGGATCGACCTCACTTGTCAGTGTATAGGAACTGCCACTAGTGTTGTCCTAATTAATGGGTCCCCGACAGGGTTTTTTAAACCATCTAGGGGACTCAGACAAGGAGACCCGCTATCTCCATATCTTTTCATTATTTGTATGGAAGCCCTCTCAAGATTTTTGCAAGAATCGGAAAAACAAAAACTCATTAGTGGAGTAACTTTTGGTAAATCCTCCCCCTCTATCTCTCATCTTCTTTTTGCTGATGACTGTCTTCTCTTTGCGAAAGTTGGAACGAAAGAGTGCAAAAACCTTGTCCATATTCTAGAACTTTTCAGTACTGGCTCTGGGTAACTGATAAACTATGACAAATCTGGAGCTTTTTTTAGTAACTCTGTTTCCAATGGGGAAATAAGAGAAGTCTTAGCAATCCTAAAAGTGAGAAGAATCAAGTTGGATGATAAATATCTTGGGGTCCCACTCTTCACCCATCAATCAAAAATTAAATGCTTCATCTCTATCCTGGAAAAACGAAAGGCTCGTCTCAAAGGCTGGAGTAGCAAACTTCTCTCTCCAGCTGGCAGAAGAATTTTCATAAAATATGTGGCAGATACTATGGCCACCTATCAAATGACATGCTTTGTCATACCCCAAAGAGATAACCAAGAAAATGGACACAGTTAATATAACCTTCTTGTGGGGACATTCTCCAGAAAGTAATAGAGGTTGGTGCCCAAAAGCTTGGAATTCAATGTGTGTTCCCCTAGAGAATGGTGGATTAGATTTCAAACAATCCGAACAATTCAACATAGCAATGATTACTAAGACGGCGTGGAGAATGTTACAAAACCCAGATTCCCTCACCTCTACGGTCTTAAAAGCTAAATATTACCCAAATTGCCCTCCCCTCACTCTAAAAAAGACCAAACAAAACTGCTCCTGGTTTTGGAAAGGTCTATGGAAAGGAATTCAAATTCTTCAAAAAGAAGCGGTTTGGAAAATAGGAGATGGCAAAGATATCCACCTCTGGATAGATAATTGGATTCCCATGAACTCCCCGAACATAATTGAAAGAAGAGATATCAAACCCCTCTTATCAAATACCCTGATAACTGTTAGTGACATCATTTCCTAGGATACGGGCACCTGGAATGAGAACTTTCTCAATCAAGTCCTCCCACACACAGTTGTGGAAAACATCCTAAATATAGACCTGTCTCAGAATGCGGAATCTAAGGATACCCTAACCTGGCCTCACACTAGGAATGAAAAGATTACGATCAAATCTGTGCATGAGTTTCTGATAAGAGAAAGAGCAACTCTCTTAGGCCAACCCCCCATCCCCCCACAAAATCCAATATAGAAGGAAATTTGGTCCCTAGACGTTCTCCCTAGGATCCGTGTTTTTGTATGGAAATGCTATAGTGGTATTCTACCGGTTAGTAGTAAAATAGGAAGATGGGTTAATACTATTGATACTGCTTGTACCCTGTGTGGTCACCCTTTCGAAACTGATACCCATACTCTTTTTGACCGCCCTTATAGCCGTGATGTTTGGTTTGGAGTCCGTTGTAGAATAGATAACAACAATATCAGTGTTCAGGAATGGGTTGAGTCATGGCTCACCAATACAGATGCTAGCCCATTAGATGGGATTCACTGGAACCAACTTTTTGCTATTACAGCGTGGTTTATCTGGAAAGCTAGGTGCCTAAAAAGCTTCCAACACAAGCTTCAAACACCTGCGACTACAATACACCTAGTGGAAAATCATATTCAAACCTGCAATGCTACACACCCTGATCAATATTACAACAGAACTCCAAACCTGAATCAACTAAATCAGTTACATATTCTGCAACAAAGGCCACAATTAACCATGCACTGCTACACATTATGGCAAGAACGATCTCACACTGCTATTTTGATAAATGTTTTGACAGATGAACAAGGAGAAACACAAGGAAGATGGGTCTGCCAATGCGCAGTGAGCTCGCAAGAACAAGGTGCATCTCTAGGGATCATTGAAGCACCGAAGTGGCATCAGACAAACAGACTCAGAACTTGTAACATCGAGCTAGCTGACCTAAAGCTACTCAAGATTCTGAAGACAAAATGGAGGTTCCCTCAGCGAACTTCCCGTATTTCTCAATTCGAAAACAATGTTGAACTTTTTATTTATTTTAGGCAGTTTTATTGTAATCCCCTAAGGAAAGAATGGAAAACTAAACTCCAATCCATGGCCAATGTATATGATTCATCCTCTGGTGATGAGCATGCTTTTTTACCTATGTTGAACTGTAATATGTATGCTCTAAACTTAGCCTCCCATATTTCTCTGAGAAGCTAACCTCTTTAATCTACTGTTTGTTCCAAGAAAAAGAAAAAAAAAAAAAGAACCATTCAGCGTAAAGCTCACTTTTTGAGCGTTGAACCATTCAGCGCTTTAAATTTCAGCCGTCAGATCAAATTTTATGATTTTTGTGATCCGTGTGATTTTTGTGAGCGCTGAACCATTCAACGTAAAGGTCACTTTTTGAGCGCTGGACCATTCAACACTTCAATCTCGCTGCTAGTTGAACTGCGAGCACATGCTAGGAGAGAGAACTAGTGTTAACTTTTAGACCACACTTTTTTTTAATTGCAACACTTAACTGCCAATCTAGCAGCTCAATCTAGCCCATAGGACTTAGCCTAAGTCTAGTGTGCCTCTAGGAATTGCTATATCCGGTTATGGAGTTCTTATGAAAAAAACTTCACTAATAAAAAACCTTCACATATCCAAATGTAAGATATAAGTTGATTACAGTAGAATTCCGATAAATTGATCCTCGATAAATTAATTACTTCGTTAAAATAATAAAATTCTCTGGTTCCGGTTAGATTTGGATAAGTTAAATTTTGATTCGATAAATTGATATAACTTCGCTAAAATAATGGAGTAACTTTTTTTGGTCCAAACGCTATTAATTTATCGAAGTTGTATATGGTTTTGTGTTCATTTTGAAATCTGCTCATCACATAGATCCCGTAAAGCAATGTGGCGATATGCTCCTTACCATGGTTGAGTCTAAATGCATATTCCCTCCGTTAATGCATACTCCCTTCGCCCCTGAATAGATGACTTATTTATTTTTAAAATTTGTCTCATTAACAGGTGACCTATATCAACAAAAAGATATTTTTAAAACTATTATTTTAATTGATTATCGATAGTATAAAAAATATGTATAATTTGATAGTCATTTTTATATTTGTTACGTTGGTATTTTAAAATGCTTTTCGATGGTGTAAAGTTTAAGAGTATCAGTGGTATCGTTTAAGGGACAAATCATATCTAAATTTTACTAGTTATTATCCATAAGGGTATAGTTGTAAAAAATTCTTAAAAATACTCTCATCTCTTCCTTGCCTTAAAAATTTGTGCAAACTTGAATAGGTCATCTATTTAGACTGGGTCTTATGGCTCTTCCTAAGCCCTTCTCAATTGCCTTTCCACGCCAGCTTGGAAAGAGCATAAGCCCAGTAGTAATTCAGCAGAGGAGGGGCAACTGTAGTCGTCCCAAACAAATATAATTGTTAACCATTAACCGTTCTTTCAAAACCGGATTTTTATTAGCCGTCTCATGAAGAACGGATGACGATTACCCATTCTGCTCATATTGACCAGTCAACCACAATTGAAAAGGACAACCATTGTTCGTTTCATAATTAGTTCTCAAAACAAAACCGAGAACTTGACCAGGGTTCATTCTAAACTTCCATTTTCATGATTTTTCTTCCAAAAACCAAACTTCATCATAAAACAAGCTCTTCTTACTGAATCATCTTAATTTTACAATTGGGTTCGTTCTTGAACCTTTCAATTGCTAGTTCCAACTGGTTTGAAGGAGTTTTATCAACTCAATAATCAAAGGTAGTGCATTATAAACTTAAACCCTAAATTTAATTTTGTTGTACAATTGCTATGATTTTTGTCGATTGCTATGATTTTTATAAAATTAAACCAAAACTTAGATTGAATAAATGTATTGTTGTTAGTCAATGCTTTGTGTTTATTTGATTAGTGAAAATGTGGGGGTCTAACAACCACACCCAACAATACGTTTGGCAATCTGAGAGGACTTACTCCAAAATACTTTCTAGAGAATCAACTAGACAGTCCGACTCAATCTAGAGAAAAGTATATCAAAGAGTTTATATCTCTAACTCTTAATTCAATCTGCAATCAGCAAATAGAAATCTGCGAGCCCGATTAAATATAAGAGGAGTAACTTGAACGGTACCAAAGACCAATTTTCAAGTGTCAATCAATTTAAATCAACAACCAAAGGTTGGATTATCTAATTGATTGATCTTAACGCACAACCTGTGGTATTTCAATTATATAACAAAATATAATGCGCAAAAGAAATAACACAGACACCTGAATTTTGTTAACGAGGAAAACCGCAAATGCAGAAAAAAACCCCGAGACTTAGTCCAGTTTGAACACCACAGTGTATTAAGCCGCTACAGACACTAGCCTACTACCAATGAACTTCGAACTGGACTGTAGTTGAACCCTAATCAATCTCACACTGATTCAAGGTACAATTGTGTTCCTTACGTATCTGATCCCGGCAAGATACTACGCACTTGATTCCCTTAGCTGATCTCACCCATAACCAAGAGTTTCTACGACCCAAAGTCGAAGACTTGATAAACAAATCTGTCTCACACAGAAAAGTCTATAGAATTTGAACACGTATGGGACAGTCACAGGTTCACGGACGTAAACAACATATCCCATACCAATTTGCAATATATAAAATCATAAAGATTAAAATTGCAAAAATCATCTTCCAAATAACTTAGAATTTAAATAAATAAATCTAAAAACATTGAAGATGAAAACGTTGGAAATAGCTATGTGTACTCACAATAATGGCTATTCCAAACCCTAGTAATCCTTCTAAAAACACAAGAAATAAATTCTCATAAGAAGTTTCCTAGATATTGTAGAGCTTTCTCAGGGCATCTACAGATAATTCCTTCTCATTATTGAAAAATTTATTGATAATCGGATCATTTAATTCCTCCAAATCTTCATAAATATCAGTTAACTCACTAAGTTCTCTTTTCAATTCACGCAGGGTGTTCTTTGTTAGAGACAACATTTGTTCATAGTGAGAAATTTATTTTTAAGATGAAACGATTCGAGATTTTAAATCATTTATTTTTCCGATGAAATCCTTCACCATAATCCTAAAGTTATTATCAGAATGATAAACAGACAATAGGCAGTTGGAGGAAGAACATGGATCATTAGTCGTATCCTTTACCTTTTTTTTCCTTGAGGACTGAATTCCTTCATGTAGATACACATTGGTTGCTTCTAAAGCATCTCTTTTTGTGGTACCTCTTGTTATAGGAGCCATGAGACTGTATCTTTTGAAGAGAGAGAAGGTAAAGGACAAAGATGGTCAAAAATGAACATAAATAGACTTTTAGGATAATAAAACCCTAAAGGACTTTGAAAAAGTCTCCACGGTTCATGATCCATTATCTATTTCAACAATAAAATATTTACTTGCTCAAAATAGAACAGAAACTCAACAAAAGATTTACAAGACTTAAACAACCTTGAAGTAATCCTTATTTTTCATGTCCAAAATAAGGATACAGTTCATTACTATGATTTAGATAGTAATGGAATGAACATAATGTTCACTTCTTGTGTCACAAGGTGACATTTCAAGGTTTGTTGAATAAACAGACTTACCTCGTCTGACCCTGAATCTTTTGGACTTCTTCTTATACCCAAGCGTCACTGACTGCTTCTCCAGAGTCCGATTCATCTTTTGCATGTCATTTTGAAGCTTGGTAATTATTTTGTTGTTCCTCTTGAATCTCCAACACTTACTCTGGACATGACTTGTGATTCCACAAAAAGAGCAAAGCAGAGAAGGTCTGCTTTGTAGAGATGACTCATGTTTATCACAACACACATGATCGATTGATCCAGAGCCGGCTGGAACAAAAGAGTTCGTTGTACTCAATGTATTACTTTTGAACCCTAAAACTTTTGTGTTTCCAAAAGCCTTTTGACCAAATAACATTGCTAAAATTTTGTCTGAGCTTCCTGACAACCTTTGCAGGTCACACTTGAAAGAATCAATCTCTTTTTCTTTCAGAGATAGGGTTCTGGTGAATTCATCATTAAGACAGTCAATCTCAAGAGTTTTCACCTGTAGTGATGATTCAAGTTTATTCAACAACTCTTTCAGTTGAATATTTTCCTGGTGAATTTCTTCATACTTATCTATAAATTCTAAGATCTCAGTCTCAGACTCGCATTCAGAACTGGAATTTGAGTTACATGGAACTTCTGCCGAGAAGGCTGAAACTTTCGTGCACACTTCAGCAGTATGTAAGATGTTGGGACACTGAGATATTTTTCTTGACTTGAATCATCAAAAGCAATAGAGAGAGAAGATGATCTCTCGGATCTTTTGCTTTTCTTAACCATATCCTTGATCTTTTGTGTAATCAGTTATCTATTAGGATCTACGTGATTAGAACAACATTCATCAGCCCATGACAAGCTAGAAGCTTCACTTGCAATGGTCACAACGTTGAACGCAAAAGTTCTAACTGTATTCTGATCAAGATCAAGTAATTTAATATTTCCCACAAGAGTACTTTTGGAAAGAGTATCAAGGTTATTTCCCTCAATGATGGCATGCTTCTTAGAATCGTATCTAAATGGCAGCAATTTGAGAATTTTCATCACAATGTCCTTTTCAGGAATAGTCTTACCCAATGCAAACGATGCATTAACAATTTCAGACACTTTGTGATTAAACTCATCAAATGAATCCTCATCTTCCATACGAAGGTTTTCCCAATCGGAATTTAGGTTTTGAAGCCTGGCTTACTTCTCTCTGGTATTCACTTCGAATACGGTTTCTAAGATATCCCAAGCATCTTTAGACCAAGTGCACGTAGTCACATAGTGCTGAAGATTTGGGGTAATGGAATGTATGATGGCATTCAAACCGTCGGAGTTTTGCTTTGCAACAAGTATCTCAGCAACGTCATATACACCAATATCTTTTGGAACGGTCGCATTTCCTACTGCCACAACGGGAGCATCATAGCCATTAACTACATAAACCCATGATTGAAAATCACGCACTTGAAGAAAGGCACGCATAGCAATTTTCCACCA
This sequence comes from Papaver armeniacum, assembly GCA_023531295.1. NCBI lineage: Eukaryota > Viridiplantae > Streptophyta > Magnoliopsida > Ranunculales > Papaveraceae > Papaver > Papaver armeniacum. The sequence goes on along the minus strand of JAJJWW010006659.1, from coordinate 42,852 downwards.
CAAGTAATTTGAGCCATCGAAGACTGGTGGTACGTTTATAGAGATAACACTTCTGTCCATATCAGATCGGTACAAACACGGACTTATAAGGTCTTTAATGTGTTTGCCTGTTCTGATACCAATTGAAAATGCAGGGGTCTAACAACCACACCCAACAATTCGTTTGGAAATTTGAGAGGACTTACTCCAATATACTTTCTAGAGAATCAACTAGACAGTTAGACTCAATCTAGAGAAAAGTATATCAAAAAGTTTATATATCTAACTCTTAATTCAATCTGCAATCAACAAATAGAAATTTGTGAGCCCGATTGAATATAAGAGCTTAAACGGTACCAAAGACCAATGTTCAAGTGTCAATTTAAATCAACAACCAAAGGTTGGATTATCTAATTGATTGATCTTAACGCACAACCTATGATATTTCATTTATATAACAAAATATAATGCGGAAAAGAAATAACACAGACACCAGAATTTTGTTAACGAGGAAAACCGCAAATGCATAAAAACCCATGGACCTAGTCCAGTTTGAACACCACACTGTATTAAGCCGCTACAGACACTAGCCTACTACCAATGAACTTCACACTGGACTGTTGTTGAAACCTAATCAATCTCACACTGATTCAAGGTATAGTTGTGTTCCTTACGTCTCTAATCCCAGCAGGATACTACACACTTGATTCCCTTAGTTGATCTCACCCACAACTAAGAGTTGATACGACCCAAAGTCGAAGACTTGATAAACAAATCTGTCTCATACAAAAAAGTCTATAGAATGAATAAATCATGTAAGATGTTACTCGACAATTTTCACATGATCATATTTTGACTTTCGTCAAGAATATAAGATGAACTTGGTCGAAGCGAAAGCTTGCCAACACATATTTCGAGAAATATGTAAGCAAGATAAACTCAGCTCGAAATCTCAAATGTGTATAATAAAAAATTATATCATAATACGTCTTATGTCTCAATATAGTAGATAGAGTAGAAATAGACTTTCCAAGTGATAGATGAGTTTCAGTCTCTACATACCTTTTGTTGATGAAGTTCCACAAGCTCCCCTTAGTAGTTCTTCGTCTTCAAATGATGAACGTCGTGAAGTCTAAGGCTCAACTACACATCTATGTCCTAGTCCGAGATATCTATAAATAAGCTTGAAATCAAGACTTATAGTTTTGATCACTAACATTGACAAACATGCTTGAGATAGCAATGCATGCGAGTTCGACCGAGAAGTGCTCCGACAATTAGTATAATGTCAGGACTTCGACACTAATTCCCTAGCAACTCTTACCTAAAACTGCTAGCTTTCTTTATTTTGTTTTATTTCCTTTTCTACTCCTGTTAGTTTTTTTTCTTTTATAGTTTTTGTTTCCTAATTTAGCTAGAACTTTAAGCTTGTTGATGGTGAGTTTTTGACAAGGGCATTTGTAGTAAATTAGCCTTGATTTAGTTGTATAAATAATCCTGAAAAGACGAGGGTACCCAAATATACCATAATCTTAAACTTTTCCACCTATAAGTCCTCTTACCGAAAGTGATTGTCTATGAACTTAGTCGATACAATACAACGAATCGGTATTCACACTTTGTGTATGGATACGAGATCGAGACAATACAACAATCAAAGTGTGATTACTTGATAATAGGTTCGGACTTAACCAAACTCCATAGGATCACTATCAAGTAATACGGAGTTAACATTTGTGTAATTTACTTTAAATTATAATAACAACAATTATAATTTTGGAAAACAAAAAGTAAATGACACAACAAGATTTTGTTAACGAGGAAACCGCAAATGCAGAAAAACCCTGGGACCTAGTCCAGAATTGAATACTCTAAGAATTAAGCCGCTATACAAAATCAACCAACTTCGTATAGTTGAGACCAAGCAACTAAACATATAGTTCACCTAGTTTCTTCAGTATCCCTACGCTTCCGACATTCAATAAGTGCACGCACTGGAACAATTCCTTGGGTTCGTATTCCAAACAATAAAGGAACAACAAATCTATTCGGTAACAACTCTTTTCAATCTCAGTGATATGAGTTAGACAAAGGGTCTTCTGTTTAATCCAATAAAATACTTTGTCGGGTTTAGATCAATCTATCCAACAACTACCAAAGTAGCAGAGTTTAGATTATGCAATCAATAATAGGATCTTATCAAGATGCTAAATACTGATGACGATCTACGCAACTAATCAATCAAATCTATCAAAGATAAACCGATTATAGTTGGATCCCAGCCGATCAAGTTTTGTGCACACCAAAGATTATGAACCCAAATCAGAAATCTTATTCGTCTTCAAATCTTCTTAAATCTTCAATAAATACCTTCACACCACAACTTGAATCTCTTGTGTTCAATCATGCACAGAACGGAGTCTGTTAACAATGGATTATCACAAGACGTCTTTAGATCTACAAACATTTCTAAAGATCCCGTCGATACTTCGATCTAGTTTGTTTGAGTGAATCTTATATCAGAGGAGAAGATTCTCAAGAATAAACAAACTAGATGCAATCAAAGTTCAACAACCGTTAGTCAATCAAATCAAATCGAAAACTAATAATACTGCAATTATCTAGTTTCCCACCAACGGTACTCGTAGAGCTTCTTGATCCCAAAGAATTCTTTAAACGAGCGGTCGTAAGAGATTTCGCCTAATTAGGGTACTTTCCTCTCCGAATAGACGGATCCACTAGTAACAACACAACAAGGTAGTTTTGCTAGCTCTTATGATAGTTTGCTCGAAATGAAAACTTGGGTATTTATAGACCAAGGAAGTTTGGACACCAAGGAATTTCCAAAACCGAAATATTTTTAAGATATGCAATATATTTCCAAATCGGTTTTCATAATTCCTAGAATTGCTCTGTCCAATATTAACCGAAATCCTACTAGAAAATCTCCAATTAGTAAATGCACATTACCAATTTTTATTTTCCAGAGATATGCATTTTAATTGCTGGTAATTAAAAGCATATAAAATTAACAACCTTAATTAAAAGATTCTCAACTTATTTCGGTCCGGGATCTCCTTGAGTTATTAAGGAATATCTTTGAACAATAAAAGATAAGAGTTACTGAACATGTTCAAATTATGTCGACATTTTATTTCTTTGTAAATCCTCTTTCATATTTACAATCTTGGAACCGATTATACCACACTTCCAAACAAGTTTAGAACTGGTTCATCTAATTTCCAAGAACTATGTGATTGATCAAATCAACACACTAATCATGGGTTTACGGTTCTACCAAACATGAGGATTGGTTCTACCTTAATATGGTTACTGGGACCGGTTACATTAGTTACCAAATTGGTCACGTCAATTACCAGGACCGGTTACCATATTCTCATGGTATTACTTGTGATCGGTCACACCAGTTACCAGGATCGGTTACACCAATTACCAAGATCAGTTACACTAATTACCAGGACCGGTTACACCAATTACAAGGATCAATTACACATTCTTTTGTGATCGGTCACACCAATTACTAGGATCGGTTACATGAATTACAAATATCGATCATACCATCTTAGGTGATTACTTAGGATCGGTTACACTAATAAAAGTCATACCAATACATAAGTCAGGCATTGTGACTAGTTTTACCAAGATACTAACTCACACATATTGGTAATCCAAAGATATGCAATGAATAACAATACCGATAAGCCTAGCGATTTCCCTTTCGATTCATAAAAAAAAAGTTCATGAATGTACTTCCTTTAAACGAATGTAAACATTGTTTCCTAGGACGAAATCTTCACCCATACCCATACACATAATCACAATAGCATTCATACTATTATGTCGATGTCTTTTACACGAAGTTCAAAAGATAAGTGTTATACTTCGTATTGTAATTCCTTAACACTATGTCTAGTAGAGTATAATCATTCACAGCTTCGCAGTTATGTTTTCAATATAGCACGACTTGAAAGATACGTTGGGAATGAAACATTTCCAGTCAAAATATTACTAACCTCAAGAGGAAGGATGTTGTCGTCGATGTAGCTTGTTACTTCTTCACATTCTTCAAGTCTTCGAGTAATACTTGTATGTCTCATTATCCTAATCTTTCTAGCCTAACCTATACGAAGTTGTCTCTAGTACATAATCAAGTGACTCTTTAATTGAGTTTTGATTCACTAAAATATGACAACCAAACTTGACATACCAACGCTTGGTGGGTTCAACCGAGCTATGCTCTAACAAATCCCTGAGCCGGCATCAAAATTATTAAATATGTATAAACATAAACATAATTTGTATTTCATAAGAGAATCAATAAACCGCATTTGGCCAACGGGCTCAACGGGCCTAAAGTTATTTTGAATACGTATGCCAAATTTTAAGGCTTTCCCCAGCAGAAACCTTGTTATTTCATGTACGTCGATATACATATCATTTATGCCATATCAGAAATGCTATTCACCTCCCTATTCTCCACCTCCCTACTCTGCTCCCTCCAATCTACACCACACATCTAGGATTTGAATCACATTCAGGTACAGGTGGGGTTCATCATTTCCCATATGTAGGGTTTAGATTGGAGGGAGCAGAGTAGGGAGGTGGAGAATAGGGAGTTGAATACCACCACCGATGCCATATACATAGCATTATTATAATGGATGAATCATGAAGTATTTGTTGGAACAAAAACATGCTTTGTGAACCATGGACGTTGAGTCTATGGGTCGCTGATGATTGTGACATATCATTGTGCTAGCTGAAGTAGCAATGATAGTCGAATAACTTGGATTGATAAGCATCGGTATAATGAGATTGCTGGATCGATTATAAACCATGATATTGATGCTTACTAGAACTCTCTCAAACACTTTTAATACTTCATTGATCACTCAAACACTTATATGTATGTATCATGATTTAATTCTTGGGTATTTAAATGAACATCAAATTTCTTTAGTTCTTTGGCATACTTGCCAAACCAAACAATCATTATACACGGTTCCATAACTGAAAATGTGGGGGTCTAACAACCACACCCAACAATTCGTTTGGCAATCTGAGAGGACTTACTCCAATACACTTTCTAGAGAATCAACTAGACAGTCAGACTCAATCTAGATTAAAGTATATCAAAGAGTTTAATATCTCTAACTCTTAATTCAATCCGCAATCATAAAATAGAAATATACAGGCCCGATTAAATATAAAAGGAGTAACTTGAACGGTACCAAAGACCAATGTTCAAGTGTCAATCAATGTAAATCAACAACCCAAGGTTGGATATTCTAATTGATTGATCTTAACGCACAACCTGTGATAGTTCAATTATATAACAAAATATAATGCGGAATAAAAATAACACAGACACCAGAATTTTGTTAATGAGGAAACCGCAAATGCAGAAAAACCCCGGGACCTAGTCCAGATTGAACACCACGCTGTATTAAGCCACTACAAACACTAGCCTACTACCAATTAACTTCGGACTGGACTGTAGTTGAACCCTAATCAATCTCACACTAATTCAAGGTACAGTTGCGCTCCTTACGTCTCTGATCCTAACAGGATACTACGCACTTGATTCCCTTAGTTGATCTCACCCACAACCAAGAGTTGCTACGACCCAAAGTCGAAGACTTGATAGACAAATCTGTCTCACAAAAAAGTCTATAGGATTGAATAAATCTGTCTCCCACAGAAATACCAAAGAGTTTTTGTTCCGTCTTTTGATAAATCAAGGTGAACAGGAACTAATCAATAACCCGGACTTATATTCCCGAAGAACAACCTAGAATTATCAGTCACCTCACAATAATCTTAATCGACCAGCGAAAGAAGATATTGTGGAATCACAAACGATGAGACGAAGTGTTTGTGATTACTTTTCTATCTTGCCTATCGGAGATATAAAATCTCGAGCCAATTATCCCAATTGTACTCAACACGATAGAAACAACAATATCATATCACAAAAATACAAAGATAATAGTTGGGTCTGGCTTCACAATCCCAATGAAGTCTTCAAGTCGTTAACCTACAGGGTCTCGAGAAGAAACCTAAGGTTAAAGGAGAATCGACTCTAGTTATGCAACTAGTAACACACTGGAGGTGTGGGGATTAGGTTTCCCAGTTGCTAGAGTTCTCCTTTATATAGTTTTCAAATCAGGGTTTGCAATCTAAGTTACCTTGGTAACAAAGCGTTCAATATTCACCGTTAAAGTGACTTGTTTAAGAGTTTGTCAAAAACAAAACTCAGCAGAAATTTTAGGTTCGCATACTTAACCTGTCTCCTTCACCAATTTCGTATACACGCATATGCATACTCTTGGCTCCCGGTTCATGGATTTATACACTAATGTGCGAACACACTATATATGCTTATATCCAAAGATGGTTACATTCTCAACTCTTTATTTCAATCATTGAAACATTCTTCTATAATAATAATAGCCGTTTTCACACACTATTAGCATTAAAGCAATTTTCAAGATATTAAAATAATCATTATCGAAACATTCCAAGCCTACATCAAATGATTGTATCACACAAACCATGTAAGATGTTACTCGGAAATTTTCTCATGTATAAGATGAACTTGGTCAAAGCTTACCAACACATATTTCGAAAAATATGTAAGCGAGATATACTCAGCTTGAAATCTCAAATGTGTATAGAGAAAACTATGTCTTAACGCGACTTATGTCTCAATATAGGAGATATTAGAAATAGACTTTCCAAGTGATAGATGAGTTCAAGTCTCCACATACCTTTTGTCGAAGAAGTTCCACAAACTCCCCTTAGTAGTTCTTCGTCTTCAAATGATTAACTTTGTGAAATCTAAGCTCAAGTACACTATCTATGTCCTAGTCCGAGACATCTATAAATAGGCTAGAAATCAAGACTTATAGTTTTGATCACTAACATTGACAAACATGCTTGAGATAGCAATGCATGCGAGTTTGACCGAGCAGTGCTCTAACAATCTCCCCCTTTGTCAATTTTAGTGACAAAACCATCAATACATATGGATTACAAAATAGATAGAAATTGTAGCTTCTCATCCAAATGATTGATCTCCTTGGCATCTTCATCGGCGATGCAAGATTTTACTTGGGGAGACTAGAATCCTATTCAAACCGAGAAAGCGCGCGTTGAGGGAGCCGCGATGGATATATTCTTGCAACTATGATGGCAAATTTTAAACAAGTGAGGCCGGCATTAACTGAGTAGCGGAGCTTAATTTGACTCGCAATGAAGGAGAAGAAGGTTGAGATGATAATGAAGTCGTACTCCATGATCCTAAAGGTTGTAAGTTCATGGTTTTGCTCGAGATCATAGTTGTTGAAGATCCGTAGGCGATTAGAAATAACAATGAGAAAACAAAATGCTCTCAATCAAACCTTGGTATTTTGTAACGTATTTTCTCCTCATATTTCATATATTTTTCATGGGTTTTAATAAACTCATGTGTAACTAATTTCCATTGATTAAGTGAATTCATAACATGAAGTTTATTAGTTATATAAATCTATTATTTTATTACACTTTTCTAATTTAGGGTTTATGAATGATTCATCAAAGGTCAATTGTATCACAACTTTGAGAACAGACAATACTATGGTGATATGTATCACTCCCCTTGAGTTACACCTTGTAATACTTCATCTCAACATGAAAACCACTCCCCTTACATAAATGATCCGTAAACCATATGTATTTGTTATTCTTTTTATTTCACTTTAAAACAATCCCCCTTTGTATCTTACACTAAATAACATCAATTATTAATTCCCCCCTTTTTTATTTATTTAATTAGTCAATATAAATTGGAAAGATCCGTACGAAACAATAATGGGATCCTCAAAGAAATTTTCAACAATACTATGGTGATATGTAGATACTTCATGACCAAAAAACCATATGAGAATACCATATCAACTTATTTATATGCCATCATAAACTTATTTAGATGCCATCATAAAGCCGAAGCTAAATGCATTCATCAAGGAGTTCCATAGCCGCACTCCCCACAAAGATTTGGCACTTAAGCACAAAATGAACTCTCCCCCATAATATGTCATTCCCGAAATAACAACAAAGGCGACCTTGCTTTTAACGAGAAAGAAGGATTTCTTTTGGATAAAATCAAATCACATGAAAACATGAATTTGTATCCAACATATTCAATTGAATTAACCACAAGAGAACCCGTGATTAATGCAATCGAAAAATACAATCAAATTAATGACAAGAAAACCCACGATTATAAAGATACAAGATAACCCCTTAAAATTCCACAAACTATAATCATATTTATGCTACTTGCAATCCGGAATTATCACTTTTGCGTATAATAACCTCCCCACAAAGATTTGGCACTTAAGCACAAGTTCAAAATGAACTCTCCCCCATAATATGTCATTCCCGAAATAACAACAAAGGCGACCTTGCTTTTAACGAGAAAAGAAGGATTTATTCTGGATAAAATCAAATCACATGAAAACATGAATTTGTATCCAACATATTCAATTGAATTAACCACAAGAGAACCCGTGATTAATGCAATCGAAAAATACAATCAAATTAATGACAAGAAAACCCACGATTAATTTAATTGGTAAACACAACCAAATTAACCATTTCAACAACAAACCGCAACAAGAAACCCTAACTCCTTCATCAATTCAATTGGTCATGCTCTCTCTTGACATAAGAGAACTTAAAGAGCAACAACTAAAATAACCACACGAGAGTGATCAATTTAGTTGGTCATGCTCAAACATAAGAAATCTTATGGAGCAACACAATATATGCACAAAAATATGGATCGGAGATCGACCAATAATGCGGAATAAACAAGGATTCATTCTATTTTCCATCACCATTTGCACAATGACATATAATAGACTTAATCCCTGTAAACAAAAGCTTTATCCTTTCTTCCATCAAAACAATGACATAAAAGGCTTTAACATTTGTAATGTCAAAAGTTCATTCTATCTTCTATCAATACATTCATACCGACATAATAGAGATAACTTTTGAACAAGTATGGGATAGTCACGGGTTCACGGACGTAAACAACATATCCCATAACTATTTGCAATATATAAAATCATAAAGATTAAAATTGCAAAAGTCATCTTCCAAAAAACTTATAATTTAAATAAATAATTCTAAAAACATTGAAGATGAAAATCGTTGGACATAGCTATGTGTACTCACAATAATGGCTATTCCAAACCCTAGTTATTCTTCTAAAAAACAAGAAATAAATTCTCTAAAAGAAAATTTACTAGACATTGAGACCTCTTAAGAATTCTTTATCGTCCCCGAACTCCTTGTCGTCAACAGCCATGGGAACATTAGGTTCGTGAAGAAAGGAGTCAATTCCAACAAACCTTCTAGGTTGATGATGTCGAACCAGGGCCTTCTGAATTTCGAGAGTTCTCATAACACAAGCCTTTATTAGCTAAATCTCCTTCCTTGTTTCCTTCAACTCTTCAAGAACCTCAGAAAACTTCCGAGAATTTGAAGGAACAGCTCTTGGCTTCCTCACATTCCTTCTTTTTCTTTTCAAAGTTGGAGTAGCGGAGATTTTTATTTTCCTTTATGATTGATGGCTTAACAATCATATTAACATCTTTTCCATCAGAACACATGATGCTTGGAGTCTCCATACGTGTATGGGTTTGTGAGAGGAGATCACAATTTAAACTCAACAGGCAGTCTTAAGATGAAAAGAGTTTCAGAGAAGGAAAAAGGAATGTAGGGTTATGGAACCTTTTAACCACACAGGTTCACGCACGCTCAATTCACGACCCTAAAGAGAGTAAAATTGACGAGAATAACCCTCTTTTATTGAATACATAGGGTCCCTTTCAATATCAATCAAAATAGATATGAATGAATTCCAAATCATACAGGAAAACTCAGAAAACAAAAACAAAAAGTTTTTTTTCCTCTTAGGCCTGAGGTGTGCACAATCTTGTCTCATTTTTTTTTAATCAGGCACATGATACAAGATGCACTTAAACAACACAATCAAGTTGTGCTGCGGTGAACAACAATTTGTCCACCATAACCTCTTTGAAAGGAATTCATAGAACCCTGTCTATCAAATTGTTTAGACCATACTTTTCTCTCTAGTGGTCTTGACTTATCTTTGGAAATCAACTTCTTTGAAGAGGACAAAATCTTACATACCTCAGCGGGTTTTTTAACAAGTTTGAGCTTGTTTGCTATGCGATTTGCTCTTCGTTGAAGTCTCTTGACATGTCTCATCTTGTGTTTATACTTGTAACACTTTGAAAGTTCATGACCCTTGAGTGAACAATAAGAACATGTCCCTGGATAAGCTGATTCAGACACATGAGATGTGCAAGCTGCTAGGCACAGAGTGGAACCTGAAAAATCAGACACGGGGTTTCCAACAGAAAGGTTAATTTTTGCTTCCAGATTGGTTGAGTATTCTTCTGGAAGAATATCAAGATTGATATATGTATTGCTACAATTATCAAAATCAATATCTTCACAAAGAAGTACAACACTTGATTTTTCGTCTTCATTGGAATCATAGTGATCAGACATTTCATCAAGGGTTGCAGGAAGACCTTTGTTTCATGTGTATTTTCTACGATTTGGACACTCATTTGCAAAATGACCAAAACCTTTACACTTGAAGCATTGTGGCATATCCTCGTCATCAGCCTCGCCAGCATCCCTGTTTTTAGGAGGAATGCGGTTATGAGGTTTAACTGATGACCTATGTTTGTCTCTAAAAAACCATTTACTTCTCTTCAATAGAAGATCTCTAAACTGTCTTGTGATCAAAGAGACTGATTTGTCAAGATCTTCATCCGATGAATCTGCCTCAGAAAGATCATCCTCAGGGACATAAACACTTTTACTTTAATTTTTCAAGTAATTTAGTGTTATTTTGTGCTTTGGAGGCAACATCCTTTCCAATTTTGGATGTATGCTCATGATCAAAGATCTTTAGCTTTCCAACCAACGTGTTTCTGGAGAGAGCATCAAGGTTATTTCCTTCAACGATGGCATGCTTCTTAGAATCGTATCTAGATGGCAACGATCTGAGAATTTTCATCACAATGTCCTTTTCAGGAATAGTCTTACCCAATGCAAAAGATGCATTAACAATTTCAGACACTTTGTGATTAAACTCATCAAATGAATCTTCATCTGCCATACGAAGGTTTTCCCAATCGGAATTAAGGTTTTGAAGCCTAGCTTCCTTTCCACTGGTATTTCCTTCGAATACGGTTTCTAAGATATCCCAAGCATTTTTAGACCTAGTGCACGTAGTCACATGATGCTGAGGATCTGGGGTAATGGCATGTATGATGGCATTCAAACCGTCGGAGTTTTGCTTTGCAGCAAGTATCTCGGCAGCATTGTATTCACCAATGTTCTTTGGAACGGTTGCATTCCCTACTGCCACAATGGGAGCATCATAGCCATTAACCACATAAACCCATGATTGAAAATCACGCGCTTGAAGAAAGGCACCCATAATAATTTTCCACCACAAGTAATTTGAGCCATCGAAGACTGGTGGTACGTTTATAGAGATAACACCTTTGTCCATATCAGATCGCTACAAACACAGACTTATGAGGTCTTTAACGTGTTTGCCTCTGCTTCCGATCTGATTGAAAATGCGGGGGCTAACAACCACACCCAACAATTCGTTTGGAAATCTGAGAGGACTTACTTCAATACACTTTCTAGAGAATCAACTAGACAGTCAGACTCAATCTAAATTAAAGTATATCAAAGAGTTTAATATCTCTAACTCTTAATTCAATCCGCATTCAGTAAATAGAAATCTGCGAGCCCGATTGAATATAAGAGGAGAACTTGAACGGTACCAAAGACCAATGTTCAAGTGTCAATCAATGTAAATCAACAACCCAAGGTTGGATATTCTAATTGATTGATCTTAACGCACAACCTGTGATATTTCAATTATATAACAAAATATAATGCAGAATAGAAATAACAAAGACACCAGAATTTTGTCAACGAGGAAACCGCAAATGCAGAAAAACCCCGGGACCTAGTCCATATTGAACACCACACTGTATTAAGCCGCTACAGACACTAGACTACTACCAATTAACTTCGGACTGGACTGTAGTTGAACCATAATCAATCTCACACTGATTCAAGGTACAGTTATGCTCCTTACGTCTCTGATCCCAGCAGGATACTACGCACTTGATTCCCTTAGTTGATCTCACCCACAACCAAGAGTCGCTACGACCCAAAGTCGAAGACTTGATAGACAAATCTGTCTCACACATAAAAGTCTATAGGATTGAATAAATCTGTCTCCCACAGAAATACCAAAGAGTTTTTGTTCTGTCTTTTGATAAATCAAGGTGAACAGGAACCAATCGATAACCCGGACTTATATTCCCGAAGAACAGCCTATAATTATCAATCACCTCACAATAATCTTAATCGACTAGCGAAAGAAGATATTGTGGAATCACAAACGATGATACGAAGTGTTTGTGATTACTTTTCTATATTGCCTATCGGAGATATAAAATCTCGAGCCAATTATTCCAATTGTACTCAACACGATAGAAACAACAAGATCGGATCACGCAACTACAAAGATAATAGTTGGGTCTGGCTTCACAATCCCAATGAAGTCTTCAAGTCGTTAACCTACAGGGTCTCGAGAAGAAACCTAAGGTTAAAGGAGAATCGACTCTAGTTATGCAACTAGTAACACACTGGAGGTGTGAGGATTAGGTTTCCCAGTTGCTAGAGTTCTCCTTTATATAGTTTTCAAATCAGGGTTTGCAATCTAAGTTACCTTGGTAACAAAGAATTCAATATTCACCGTTAAAGTGACTAGTTTAAGAGTTTGTCAAAAATAAAACTCAGCAGAAATTTTCGGTTCGAAAACTTCCGCCAGTATGCGTACTAGTACGCATACTTAACCTGTCTCCTTCACCAATTTCATATACACATATGCATACTCTTGGCTCCCGGTTTATGGATTTATACACTAATGTGCAAACACACTATATATGCTTATATCGAAAGATGGTTACATTCTCAACTCTTTATTTCAATCATTGAAACATTCTTCTATGATGATAATAGCCGTTTTCACACACTATTAGCATTAAAGCAATTTTCAAGATATTGAAATAATCATCATCGAAACATTCCAAGCCTACATCAAATGGTTGTATCACACAAACCATGTAAGATGTTACTCGGAAATTTTCTCATGATATAAGATGAACTTGGTCGAAGCGAAAGCTTATCAACACATATGTCGAGAAATATGTAAGCTAGATATACTCAGCTCGAAATCTCAAATGTGTATAGAGAAAACTATATCTTAACACGACTTATGTCTCAATATAGGAGATAGTAGAAATAGACTTTCCAAGTGATAGATGAGTTCTAGTCTCCACATACCTTTTGTCGAAGAAGTTCCACAAGCTCCCCTTAGTAGTTCTTCGTCTTCAAATGATGAACTCTGTGAAATCTAAGCTCAACTACACTATCTATGTCCTAGTCCGAGACATCTATAAATAGGCTAGAAATCAAGACTTATAGTTTTGATCACTAACATTGACAAACATGCTTGAGATAGCAACGCATGCGAGTTTGACCGAGCGGTGCTCTAACAATCTCCCCCTTTGTCAATTTTAGTGACAAAACTATCAATACATATGGATTACAAAATAGATAGAAATTGTAGCTTCTCATCCAAATGCTTGATCTCCTTGGCATCTTCAACGCGACTCGAAATCTTCGTCACTTCCAAGTACTCCATGATCCTAAAGGTTGTAAGTTCAGCATCATAGTTGTTGAAGATCCGTAGTGATAACAATGAGAAAACAAAATGCTCTCAATCATTGTTATACAGTGTCATAGTATTATTACACAACATCAAAGTTCAATTGTATCACAACTTTGACAACAATACTATGGTAATATGTATCACTCCCCGTTAGTCAATACTTCATCTCAACATGAAAACCACTCCCCCCTTACATAATGATCCGTAAACCATATGTATTTGTAGTATCACACTACACATTAATTCTCCCCCTTTTTGTCATTATAAATTGGCAAAGGTACGAAAACTAGTGGGATCCTCATGAAATTTTCACATAGATACTTCATGACCAAAAGAGAATACCATATCAACTTATTTAGATGCCATCATAAAGCCAAAGCTAAATGCATTCATCAAGGAGTTTATAAAGATACAAGATAACCCCTTCAATTCCACAGCCGCACTCCCCACAAAGATTTGGCACTTAAGCACAAGTTCAAAATGAACTCTCCCCCATAATATGTCATTCTCGAAAGAACAACAAAGGAGACCTTGCTTTTAACGAGAAAAGAAGGATTTCTTTTTGATAAATTCAAATCACATGAAAACATGAATTTTTATCCAACTATTCAATTGAATTAACCACAAGAGAACCCGTGATTAATGCAATCGAAAAATACAATCAAATTAATCACAAGAAAACCCACGATTAATTTAATTGGTATACACAACCAATTTAACCACAACAACGTGATCAATTCAATTGGTCATGCTCGACATAAGAGAACTTACGGAGCAACAACTAAAATAACCACAAGAGAGTGATCAATTTAGTTGGTCATGCTCAAACATAAGAAATCTTATGGAGCAACATAGTATATGCACAAAAATGTGGATCGGAGATCGACCAATACTGCGGAATAAACAAGGTTTATTCTATTTTCCATCACCATTTGCACAATGACATATAATAGACTTAATCCCTGTAAACAAAAGCTTTATCCTTTCTTCCATCAAAACAATGACATAAAAGGCTTTAACTTTTGTAATGTCAAAAGTTCATTCTATCTTCTATCAATACATTCATACCGACATGATAGAGATAACTTTTGAACAAGTATGGGATAGTCACAGGTTCACGGACGTAAACAACATATCCCATAACTATTTGCAATATATAAAATCATAAAGATTAAAATTGCAAAAATCATCTTCCAAAAAACATAGAATTTAAATAAATAAATCTAAAAACATTGAAGATGAAAATCGTTGGACATAGCTATGTGTACTCACAATAATGGCTATTCCAAACCCTAGTTATTCTTCTAAAAAACAAGAAATAAATTCTCTAAAAGAAGATTTACTAGACATTGAGACCTTTGAAGAATTCTTTATCGTCCCCGAACTCCTTGTCATCAACATCCATGGGAACATAAGGTTCGTGAAGAAAGGAGTCAATTCCAACAAACCTTCTAGGATGATGATGTCGAACCAGGGCCTTCTGAATTTCGAGAGTGACCCAAAATGATTTAAGATTTTTCTTAATTTTCGTAGTAGTAATATAAAATTCGTTCTCTCGGATGTTGTTAAGATTAAATTAAAAGGTTTAAATAAAATAATAAATAAAAGAGAGTCACCGGGTCTTAGATTCCACCAATTCACAACACGGGGTTCATTATTCATTCTCAACAATTATCGCTCGGTGAATAAATAAAACATCAACTCTTGTTTTGCCAAAGTAGATCTTCAAAACATTAATTGTATCCCCCTAAGCATAGATTATCTTAATTCAAAGCATAACCTATCTAATTGAATCACAACTAATTTTATCAAATCATAATTCTATTATAAATTAGTGCAAAAAGTCAAATAGAAAATAGAATAAATTCACCCATGTGCGAAAATCACTTCCTCCGTCGACCCGGTGTAGGGGCTTAGCTACTCATGATGTAGACACGCTCAAAATTCATTTTTATTGCCCAAATAGTGTTTACAAAGAAGAAAGAAGAGAAAATACAATAAACCGGGAGTTTGCAACGTTTATAAGCGTTGCAAAACCCACTCTTACGAAGAATAACCGTGGTGGTGTCGCGGAATGATTGTCTTATATTTTCCAAGTAAACGACGGTGCTTCAACGACTATCTTTGAGGGTCTTCTTGGCGTTTTCAATTTTTCTCTCACTGCTGATTTCTCTGCAGCCGATTTTCTCCCGCTCTGTAGCCTCCCCAATCGCTCGATCCCCTTCCTTTCGACACCGATACCCTTTTATACTCCACAGGCCTAAGAATATCTCGTCATTAATCCCAAATCCCCTTGATCAATCAAGAATATTCGGTTTTATTTCCATGGGAATATCTTCCACGATTTAGCCACGACGCGATTAATCCATCTTAAATCTCTCCACTCACTTCTGCACATCCCTTGACCGAGTTAGACACACTTCAAACACCGGAAATCACACCGAAAACACGGGAAGTGTTAACAAAACCCGTGTAAAGATCAACCCTGATTTGCTTCAAACTGTCGTTCTAACCAAATTCCGTCGATTCAACGAGCTATACCAAGCCTGTTAATCCAAAACAGGCCCATCCAAACCGAATCCAGCAATTGAATCTACCTCCAACACCTTGAAACACCAAACCTAATTTCTCGTGAAGAACAACTTCCCAAACTCTTTTGCTTCGAATCCATGATTCTAACCAATTCCAAACGAAAGAAACCCATTACCAACCTGTTTAGTTCATTAGAGCAAACCCAATTAATCTCGGCAGTTTAGTCTCATTATAACTCCTCCAAAATCCATGACCCTAATTTCATGTTCTTTGAAAACCAATATTTCCCGCCACTTTTTAATTTGAATTAGGGAAGAAGAAGACCTCCCCTAACAGAGACGGGGTGCGTTTAGCAGGTGACGCCCAGGTGCAAATAGTGATGAGGGTGCCCCTTAGTAATTGAGGTGTCCCTTAGTAATTGAGGTGCCCCTTATCCAAAACTGAGAGTCCGAATAACATGTGTCCTCCGGGGTACAAAAATCACTTTTCGAGCAACTTTCTCCATAAGAGCTTATTCCACAAAAACACCTAAAAACAAGTTTATTAGTGATAAAATGAGTCCCAACTAATGTATTTATGGGTGAAAATGCGTCGCACTTTCGTGCTCATCAGAGAGTTCTCATAAAACAAGCCTTTATTAGCTGAATCTCCTTCCTTGTTTCCTTCAACTCTTCAAGAACATCAGAAAACTTCTGAGAATTTGAAGGAACAACTCTAGGCTTCCTCACATTCCTTCTTTTTCTTTTCAAAGTTGGAGGTAGCGGAGATTTTTCTTTTTCCTTTATGATTGCTGGCTTAACAATCATACACTACACCATTTTTAGGGATTAGCAATGCCCCCCCAGCCGTTGCTGATTGGGGTCGCAATGGCAAATCCCTGTTGCAAAACACGGTGTTGCATTTTTTTGCAACGGCATAAGCTCCATTGCGACTCTCGGTCAGCAACGGGGATTCGCAACCGCGCTTGCCATTGCGACTCTGTTTATTAGCAACCTAGATCTGTCGTTGCTAAGTTGTTTCTAAATACTGGAATACCCCTACTCGGAACTAAATTTTATTGGTTCTGGTTCTAATTTATTGGCCTGGTTCTAATTTAGCAACAGATCAGAGACATTGCTAATTTTTTGCAACCGGAAAAAAAAAGGTCACGTCTTCATTAACCTGGTCAAAATCCATTTCCCCCCCTACAGTTACCCAGTTCCCCATATTCATCATTTCCACAAATATACAAACTATGTCATTCATTCATTCAACATACAAAACTGTATCATAATATGAAAAATGGATTCTTCAATTGATGTTAACAAAAAGTATGAGTATTTGATACAAATGTATTCTAAGTATCACAACAAACTAGTGTACACATATAAACATACTTGGTTCCAAAGTTCAGTTCATGGAAAGTTACGAAATTCCTAAGTTCTTCTAACTTAAATCACTATAAGGAGATACTACATAAACTTACAAATCTTGCAGCTAAGGGACCTAATGGCTGCTGCTTTGTTCTCCAACCTTAATTTCAGATCTCATAACACAGCATTATTCAATCAACCTGCGAACAAAGGATCACAAATTCTTCCAATCAGATAACCAGTATGCTTATAAAGATTGAGTCAAAAACTAATAAAGAAATAATATGATGTATAAGTACAAGCAGGCAAAATCTGTGGAAATGATGAATATGGGGAACTGTATAAGTTTCCATTGTCTCTAATCCTCATTCCAATGACCTAAGTTAAAACAATGATACATCAAAAGCTTGCGCATATAATTTGAGAGTCTTGTTCTTGTTCCTAAAAATGTTATTATTCTATTTAGTACAAAACATTCACCAAAATCTTGAGTCTTGACTATACTAAAAACGAAACTAAGAACTGGTGAACTACTAAATAATTTAAGATATATGACATACCATCAGTCATCTTGGCCTCGATGTTGGAAACATCTCAATCATCATTCACACGATCATAACCATAACAAAGCTTCCATGAATGAGTCTGCTCAACCGTAGAGAGTTCACAATCCACTGAAAAAAAGCCAAGTAATTTGCTATCAAAGTAATTCACACATTCACAATATTAGCAGTGTGGATTTTGACATCTTAGTTCTGTATACCATCCAAAAATGTTATCTTAGTTCATTGTGGCAAAAGGCATTGTTCAACTTGCACATACTCTACAAGTATGAAATAACTAACTTCATTCTTTATCAAATAAAATTCCAAAACTTGCAATACCTTCCCGAATAAGCATGGTTGGAAAACAAATTCATCTTGGCCGGGGATGTTAATGCTAACACTTAGCTACAAATGAAAACATAAGAAACATTCATTAATGCCTGGAACTATCTTTACCAATTAACAATCAATGCTCATTACAAATTCAATGCACATTCTTAGTCAAGAGCTTATCTTTAAGAGCTCACGAGAGATGGTTCCAGTGTCCGAAAAAGTGTGAACTGCACAAATAGAACAAAAAGACCATATAAGTTAAGACAGCTGTTATGAAGACCCACCAGACCCAATGTCTTATTGAATAAAATGCAAAGGATATTGTAACGAAGATCGCAACAAAGACTTAGCTTACCGGAGTAAGGTCACTAAAAACATAGTCCGTAGCAACAACACGAACAACATAGTACCTCAAAAGTGATTACATAATAAAGATTAATATCCATAAGTTTGAACTCAATATGATAAGCATAAGTAAAGTAAGTGTACTTACCAGGGATTGTTATTCCCCTGGGTGGCTACTACCGCTTCAATTGACCTTAATGCAGTCACATGAGCAATAAAATACAACAGAACCCAAACCACACACATCCATAAAGAAAAACTGATTATATTAATACTGCCGGTTCACATAGATACATTACGATTCAAAGTTTTTCAAGCACAACTTCCTGAGAGTCTTCCTTATGCACAACTGCATAAGAATCTGCCTGAGAGTCTTCCTTATGCACAACTGCATAAGAATTTATATGCTAGCATGCTAAGCACATGTACAAAACTGTTTCAAAAAAATCCAAAAAAGATAAAACACAACCGCCTGAGAGTCTTCCTTATGCACAACTGCATAAGAATCTACATGTTAGCATGCTAAGTACATGTACAAAAGTGTGAACATATATAAGCAAAAAAAGATAAAGCCATATGTGTTTTTAATAAAGTGATTATCGAGCATTATATACGATGGCTGAGATATCTCCAAGAAAGTAAGTCGACCGCCGACCAGACTAGTCATTTCTGATGCACTTCTTTGGATGAAGCACGTACCTTCCAATTCCAACATCTTGAAAGGTTGAAACAAACTTTTTAACTTTCAGGACTGGTTCATTTGGGAGTAAACTTCTGTCCAACACCACCTTTCCAAGATTAGATGGTACAATACAGCCGTGACACATACGTCCCATGGCACCAGTGCACAACCTACCAACAGCAATGACTTCATCATCAAGGTTCAACAATGAACATGAAGGCATTTCAGTACCTGCTATATACATTAAACAACATAATCAATTACTCAAGTTCTAGACATTACTCAGGTTATAGACAATTACTCAAGTTCTAGACATTAATCAATTACTGGTAGAAAATTTTACCTCTCAAAGGGATACATCCACCTGAATCTCACCGGACCGGAGATTAAAGCTTTATCTACTAGATAAATCATCAGGTGAATACTGATAACAAAGAACGACGGAGGAAAATATTTCTCCAGAACACGATTACTTCTACAAGGCTGGCTTTTGCTTT
Organism: Papaver armeniacum; assembly: GCA_023531295.1. Lineage (NCBI taxonomy): Eukaryota > Viridiplantae > Streptophyta > Magnoliopsida > Ranunculales > Papaveraceae > Papaver > Papaver armeniacum. Next base: position 22,708 of record JAJJWW010006659.1, on the reverse strand, counting down.
TAGCGGATGTTCTCGGTTTACAACCTTCGCGCACGTAATGTTGAAAAGATGTTGATCCGGAGAAGAGAAACTCGTAGCTCTTTAGGTAGCGATGTTGCAGTATGAACCAAAGATCGGAAGCAAATGCTGCATTACTACATGGTAATCATGAGATTTAAAATTCCTTAGCTCCGGAGGATTAACACTGACGCAGTTGCGAAGATTTGAAGAGAAACCGGAAGGCACCCTTAGATTCTTCAAAACTGTACAAAAGTTAATTTTCTCCTACTTCGTCATCTCAAATGATCCTTTTTCCATTGTTGTTATACCAGTCTCAGCATCCTCTTTCAACTACAACTTCTTTCTTATCCCCATATCTTCCATATCTTGACGTGCAACAGAACTATCTTTAGACTTGTTGTTTCCCATCATAGTATTCAGAAGATGCTCCATTATATTCTTCTCTGTGTGCATGACATCTATAATATGGCGAATCGCATTTGAACCCCAATTGGGCAAATCAAAGAGAATAGATCTTCGATTGAACAAAGAATGGTCATTAACCTCATCTTCAACATTGGCGTCATCATCAAGTTCCTGAAAATAGATAACATAAGAACAAAGTTCAAGTTACTGAAATTCAAACCACACCAATGATATTGAGTTTATATATCCAGAACAACCACTTTCAAAAACTAACGAATCTCCAAGGTAAAGAAAAAACATAAATCAAATGAAGACGGGACAGAGGACTAACCTTGATGGTATCAGCTTTCCTTTTACGTTTCAGACTTGCTTGTGATGGTTGTTTTCTCTTGCCCTTCTTGGAACTGATTTTACCTACAATCTCTTGTATTTTCAGCCCTGTTAGTGGCCATGGAGCTGTACCATGCTCCACCCGTCCATCGACATTTGTCCTATCATCGCGATACTTATGCTTCGATGGTAGCCATCTTCGGTGTCCCCTATAGCAGATCTTCTTAGTAAATGGCAGATAATCAGCAACAATGCCTTCTCCACAAGTAGGACAAGCACAATATCCATGAGTTACACATCCCGCTAAAGTCCCTAATGTTGGAAAATCGTGAATAGCCCACAACAACCGTGCTCTCATCAAAAATTCAATTTTGCTGAAAGCGTCAAATGCTAGTACACCATCCCATAACTTCTTCAACTCAACTACCAGTATTTCTAAATAAACATCAAAGTTTTTACCGGGTGCTTTTGGGCCTGATATCAACAACGACCACAAAGAGAATTCCCGCTTCATACATGATAGGTGTTGTAAAACACCTAGATTTATATCTAGTATTTATGCTTTCTTTGCTATTATCCTTATGAATTGCATCTCTTATGTTTAGTTTTGAGTTATTTAGGTACTTTGGAGTCATTTGGATCAAAAGAAAGAGAAAAACGTTCATTTGGAGCATAAAGAGCAAAAATGTCAATTCATTTGCGAGCTATACTTGGAGCGGGCTAAGAATATGCGCAACAACGAAGTGAATAGGCAGTCGGTTCCGCGAAACTGACAAGCCATAAATGAGATCTGGGCAGCCCTTATCCAAGTCAGTGGGGTCTCTATATCAATTTTTACTCCTACACAAAACCTAAATTTCAGAGAAGATTTATTTCTTCTTATCATTAGCTTTCTTTTACTCCACCTGAAATTCGGAGAGATAAAATGGTGCGGCTGCTTTCTGAGGAATTTGTGGCAGTGGTAAGCATCTAGATCGAATTCAAGGAGATGAGGATGTGAATTTAAGCTCTGCTTAGAGGATGAAGAACAGAAAGAAATTCTGAGTTTGAGAAGATGAGATTAGGGTTTTTGTAATTTTGAACTTGAATTTGAGATATGAGAGAGATCGAGAAGAATCAGGGGTTGAGAAAGAAGTGGATGTACCTGCCATGGGTTTGTATGGATCGAGAAGAAAAAGGAGACAAAGCTGCTGTTGTTGGTTTCAGAGACAGAGATGTGCTGTTGTGAAGGGATGAAGATGATGGTCGATGTGCTAACAAGGGTTTGAGGAAATCGATTAAGAAAAGAAAAGAAGAACGATCAATGGGTGATTCTCAGTGGTGCTGTTGAACTCGAAGACAGAGTCACGGATGAGACGATAGAGCTGGAGGCAGTGATGGTGTCGGAGGTGGAGTTTCAAGACTACTCGAACTAGGGAGAAGATAATGGTGATGTTGTTGATAAGGGGCAATGAATGGAGTGTGTTTGATTGAATGATTCTGGGTTGTGTATGAATTTGAATTCTGTAGGGAAGGAGATGTGCACGGTATCATCAATGGCAAGCTTAAACCTGTGTTGTCAGTTTCTTGCACACCAGTTGCTTGTAGAAATTCCTGAATGAGCAGCTCTTGACTGCAAGTTTAACCGCATCTTCGCTGCCATGATTGATCTGGTTATCTGAGTTCGGGATCTGACATGATAGTAAGCTGTGATTGATGTTGGTTGATGAGAACCAGTCCAGCTCAATTCGTACAGAGAAGATGCATGGAGAGCTTGAGAAGTCAATTCGAGTATGAGAATGAAGGTTATGGTGGCTTACTGTCGGTGTAGGAGGAGCAAAGACAGAAAGATTATTTGGAGCTGATATATATATAGGATGCCTAAGTCGTGATGGAGATACAATGACGGAGTTGTTGTGGTTGATTGGTTGATGCTCGAAGGTCGGAGAAGAGATGCAGTCAACGAGAAGATGGAATGGTTTTTGTTGTGTGTGATGGTGGTCGACTGCAGCCATATGGAGCTCGAGAGGAGTCGAGTTGTTGAGTTATGCCATTGATTCTCGAAGTTGAGGAATTACAGGTAGCAATGGAGTTGCATAAATGGCTAGGCACTGGTGGATTTGGTTTGCAGTGTTGGCTGTGACAGCATTGGTGGTGCTAAGCTTGGAGGTTGCAGGGAAGCTGCAGCAGGGTCAGAGATGATTGTTTGTGTTGGTTCAAGAATGAATAGATGTATGCTAGGAAAATACAGGGAAGAACAAGTATTGATGATGACACTGCAGCTGCAGTTATGGCTTGAGCAGTCTTTGTGAGTTTATGGCTCAAGCTTGGCAGTAGTGGAGTCTGTGGTTGTTGGTTTAGATAATGGGTGCAAGGGAAACTGACAAGAGATGCAGCTTCAGTTGTAAATGGGAGTTACTGGTGATTGCAGTTGAGATAATAACGAGTGGTCTGATGGTGGTAACTGGAATGGATTGAGTAGTTGGTGCAATATGCTTTATAGGAATGAATGAGAATGGCTTTGGTTGTAACTGTTGCTGTTGGTTCAATGGAGCTGAGAAATTGCGGTTGTGGATCTACAAGAAATGGGTGTTGCAGAGTGTAATGAAATGGATGAAATTATTGCGGTTGTTGTGAATAAAAAATGAAGGGTGCTAGATGAGTGTTAGCTGAATAGGAGGATGCAGTGCCATCTTGGCTGGAATGAAGTTCTGATGCGCTATCATTATGCAGCAAAGCCCTAGCCTATGCGAAATGGCTGTGGCCTAGAACAAGTCAGCTGAGTTAGCCCTAACTCAGACCTGACTCAATCTGACTGGTACTAGCTGATTCACTCGATGACATCACTGAGCTGAGTTGACTGACTCAGAGTTGACTAAGTTGACTTCCCGAGTAAGCCTGTTTGACCGGTGACCGGGTGGACTTTGCCGTTCACCTGAGCTATTTTCCGGTCACTTCTCCGGCCAATTTCCGGCCATAATACAAGTTTTCCGTCGACTATTTTTGGGACATATTTTCACATGGGTATTCCTCACATTTGGGCTTGGTGGACATCTTGTTATTGGACTTTGGGCTTTGAAGACCTAATTTTGGAAAGATGAAAGGCTACAAAAGAGAAAGTTTTCTACAACTTTGGGGATCACGTATTTTTCTACTTGGAGTTTTGGGAGAGCGGCAACTAGGGTTTACTTTTCGTTTGTTTTTCATCTTCTTCATTATTTTATTATTGATTATATGATTATGATGAACTCAAAAGCTATGAGTAGCTAAACAACTATTATTGGTTATGGGATAAAGTTGATTTCTCAACATGATATTTGAATCTATGAATTAGTTTTGTCTCAATAATTTATTGTTTGTGATTCACAATTAATAGTGTTTTATAGTTTGAACGCTTGTTTAGTCGATTCCGGAATCGATTGAGTTTGCCTTCATCCTTATTGCTAGATTAGGGTTTTCAATACGGAAAAGTTGTTTATTCCTGATTCTAAGTAGCATAATTGTGGGTAGTGCTTGTAGTGATATATCCTACTAGTCATAAGTGAGTCATAACTTTTGTTAAAACGGATTAATGCTTTTACACGTTCGTTTGCATTGATTAGTCTTATTCCATAGAACTTATTGCTTTTAGGGAGTTAAACTTGATTGTGCTTTTACACGTTAGGTTGCTTTCTAGGAAGAATTCACATATACATCTTTTAATGTGTTTGTGATGAAATCAGGGAATTAGCGGGATATTCTTGCGATCAAGGTATCCTAGGACTTTTAGTAAATGAGAGATTAAAATACCAATTCTAGTCATTGATGAAAATACATGTTTGTGAATGATACTATCCCGTGACCAATATCTTCTCCTTATTGATTATTCAAATTATTTTATTTGCATTGCTCTAATTTATTGCTTAGATAAAACAAAAATCCCCCCTTGGTTACTAAGAAACGAACTCTTTCTTATCACGTACTTCATTTATATTTAGTAGAGTGAGAAAGTGAAATTATTTTTGCTCGGCTGACAACCGACCAAATTTTGGCGCAGCCGCCGGGGAGGCATACGGCTTGTTATTAAGTTTTTAGTTTCTTTTTATAATTTCTGCTTTTATCTTGTTTTTTGTTTTCTTGTCTTGTTTCTCACTTGTTTGCGAGAATTGTTTTCAGGTACCTAATCCCTGGCTTCTAAAGATTGGAACTACCCAAGGTGCGAGATAGTTACTCGAAGAGGCACAATACTCCAACCAAATCAAGACACAATAGAAGATCAAGAGTTAGAAGTGGAACAAGAGTTACAACTAGAAGGAGAACAAGAGGTTCCATTTGTAGACGAACCACAAGTTGAAGAAGAAGAAACAATGGGTGATGCAAATCGTACACTCAAGGACTTGGCTTCTCATAGGCTTGATACACAACAGGGGTGTATTCAAACAAACTCTACTTTTGAGATCAAGCCGGGGTTGCTTAGAGAATTACCAAAGTTCCATGGCATGGTGAATGAAGACCCAAACAAGCATCTTATGGACTTCCACACCATTGTCATGGCCATGCTTCCAGCGGATATTGAGGCGGATGGTGCAATGTTGAAAGTTTTTCGTTTCTCTTTGATGGATAGTGCTAAGGATTGGTTGTACTATTTGCCTTCCGGAAGTGTCACGACATGGAATGGGCTGAAGAAACTCTTTTTAGAGAGATATTTTCCTGCATCAAAGGCTACTCAAATTCGCAAGGAGATTTGTGGGATGAAGCAAAATGTGGGAGAATCTTTATATGAATGTTGGGAACGATACAAGAGATTGGTGGCAAGCTGCCCTCACCACCAATTCAGTGACGCTATGATCATCCAATACTTCTATGAAGGACTCCAATCAAGTGATAGTAATCTTCTTGACACTGCGGGTGGTGGTGCAATAGTGAGCAAGACGGTGGCACAAGCTAGAGAGTTGATTGAAAACATGGCAGCAAACTCCCAACAGTTCTTGAGTCGTGGTTTGGATGTCCTTCTTAGGAAAGTAAATGAAGTGAGCGAGGTCGAGGAACTTCGTCAACAAATGGGTAACATGATAGCAATGATGCAACAAGTTGCAGCCGCGGTGATACCAAGTTCCTCTCAAGCTTATGAGGACGAGCAAGCTAATGCGGTCTTTCCAAATCAACAAAGACGGTATGATCCCTACTCTAACACTTACAATCCGGGATGGAGAGATCACCCCAATTTTAGCTATGCCAACAAGCAAGGTGCAATCCAACAACCTACTTTCAACCGTCCGAGTGGATTTCAACCACAACAACAACAATTTCAGCAACAACAATTTCAGCAACCACAAGCACAACAATCAATGCAAAATCAAGGTTCCGATATTGATTCAAAGCTTCAAACAATGATGCAAGGCATTTCCACCATGTTTAAAGAAAGTCAGCAGGAAACTAAGAGTGCTATCAAGGAGTTGCAGACACAAATGGGCTCCATGGCGATCAATATAAACAAATTGAAGGCACAAAATAGTGGGAAACTCCCTTCTCAAACTATTAACCCAAAAGAGGGTGTCAATGCTATTACGTTGAGAAGTGGTACACAACTTGTGCAACCCGAAGTTACTAATTCGGGCAAGGTGGAAACACCAAAGGAACCTGTTTTGGAGGAGAAGAATGAGGATTCTCCCAAAACTTATGAGGTACCTATTCCTAACTCTAAAACTCCGGTTTCTACTTATGTTCCTCCTTTACCTTTTCCTCGCAGATTTGCAAGTTCTAAGAAGGCGGAACTAGAAAAGGAGATTTTAGACGTTCTAAAGAAGATCCATGTGAACATACCACTCATTGATGCTATTAAGCAAGTTCCAAAGTATGCAAAGGTGTTGAAGGACTTGTGTACCAATAAGCAAAGGCTCAAAGGTAATGAAGTGCTTAGTGTGGGGGAGAATGCTTCAGCAATCTTACAACACAAACTCCCACTTAAGTGCAAGGATCCCAGTAGTTTTGACATTCCCGTCACAATTGGTAACACAATATTTAACAAAGCTATGTTGGATTTAGGTGCATCCGTTAACGTTATGCCGGCATCTATGTATAATTCACTTGAGTTAGGTCCTCTTAAAAAGGCTGGAATTGTATTGCAACTAGCCGATCGCTCTAATGTCTACCCAATGGGTATTGTTGAGGATGTTCTTGTGCAGGTTAATCAATTGGTATTCCCAGCTGACTTTTGCGTGTTAGAGATGAATGAAGGTTCACCGGACTCGTCTCTTCCATTGCTACTTGGGCGTCCCTTCATGAAAACGGCGAAAACCATTATTGATGTGGACAAGGGAACGCTAACTATGGAGTTTGATGGAGAAACAATACGTTTCAACATTTTCGAGACGATGAGATATCCTAGTGATGTTCACTCTTGTTTCTCCATTGATGTTATGGATACATTGGCACAACAAGTGTTAGAATTAAATGGTGATGATGCTTTGGAAACCGTGTTAACTACATCCATGGATAATGGTGTAGAGTGTGGTAATGAATTCAAGGAATCCCTTGGTGATCTTAATTCACTACAAGGATGCTCGGAAACTCATAACATCTCTTTTATTTCTTTACCATGCAGTGATGAAAAGCTTGTACCTTCAATTGTTAAATCTCCAAAGTTAGAATTGAAACCTCTTCCCGATCACCTAAAGTATTTGTACTTAGGTGATAATGAAGAGTTACCTGTGATTGTTTCTAATGATCTTAGTGATTTACAGGAGCAAAAACTTCTAAGGGTGCTAAGGAAGTACAAGACGTCCATAGGATGGACAATTGCTGATATCAAGGGTATAAGGCCTGCCGTTTGTATGCACAAAATCCGTTTGGAGGACGATGCAAAGCCTACAAGGGAAGCGCAACGTCGTTTGAACCCCCCTATGATGGAAGTTGTGAAAAAGGAGATACTCAAGCTTTTGGACGTGAGTGTTATCTACCCCATATCCGATAGCAAGTGGGTAAGCCCGGTACAAGTAGTGCCAAAGAAATCAGGTGTGACGGTGGTGGAGAATGATAAGAACGAACTTGTCCCAACTCGTGTGCAAACCGGTTGGAGGGTTTGTATTGATTATAGGAAATTGAATGCCACCACTAGGAAAGATCATTTTCCATTGCCTTTTATTGATCAAATGCTTGAACGTTTAGCTGGACACTCTTACTATTGCTTCCTTGATAGCTGATGTAGTTTTAATGTGGTAAGTAGAGTATCGTTCGCTCGGACTATTTTGAAGATTGGTTTTAGATTTAATAAACAAAATACTAGAAATAACGAAAAGATTTTAACAAAGTTGAGAGACTAATGGGAATCAGGATTTCACCGAACTCTTTTTCTATGGTTCAATTATTAATTCTTTGACAATTATAGCTCCAAAAATAATAGTTATTGACTCTAAATCTTTGCCAAGGTAGATTTTATAAAACATTAATTGTAAATGGTAAGCATGGATTATCAAAACACCTAAGCTAAGCATAACCCATCAAACTAAATCACAACTAATTAATTTAAAATCATAATTCAAATTATATTAATGCAAAAGTCGTAAAAATAATTAAATAAAGTTACCACAGTGATGAGAATTGGCTTCCTCCGTCATCCCAGCGATGGGGTTTAGCTCCTCATATCAAAAACACGCACAAAATAATAATCCATAGCTCAAAAAGGTGTTTTATTGAAGAAATTGTATTAAACAGAGATTTGTAACGTTGTAGTGGTGTTACAAGCGTCAGCATTACAAGAGAATAAGACTGTGAAAGAAAACGATAGTTGATTGACACTGTCGTTGAATTTAAGATCGTCATGTCGCTGAATGTAAGTCTCGTTCCATGAGTCTGTTCTTCGTGTTCTTCAGAACGACACTTCTGAAGTGTCGTCTGCAACCTATCTTCTTCCTCTTCACCTGCTGCTGCTGCAACTCCTCTGCAGTGTGATTCTATGCCTCCAATCGACCCCAAAACTCCCTGACTTTCTTCCTAGAACTCGTACCACCCTATTTATATCAAACAGGGGCGAAAAATACCAAGAAAATCTCTTCTTCTCCTCCACGGCAAGTCACGATATTATTTCTGTTTTATCTCTTATACACGTCTATGGTTCTTTGTGAGTTGTTCAAACTATCCCAAGATACAGAGGAATCAAATCAGAGAAGAGATATCCTCCCTTTCTTTCATCGGAACTTCCATATTAAGCTTCCAAACCTTCCCGAGAAAACTATCCTCCCTGTTTTCTTCAAATCAATAATCGGGCCCAACTTAATCCAATATGAGACCCATACATGACCTGTTTAGCCCTTCTGAGTCCATTAAAACTATTTCTAGCGATTGAGTCACTTCCGAAATCCCCCAAAAATCCAATCCCAAAACTGGCCTCGCTGCTTGAATATTTCCCGCCATATTCTATATTTGAAATGTTGAAGAAGGGATGCCCCCTAACCAGAGTAGGGGTGCGAATAGTACATGCCATGGGGGTTACCCCTTAGTAATTTGGGTACCCCTTATCCATTTTCGGGTTCCCTTTAGCAATTCTTCTGAGGTGTAATTATGACTTTTAAAGTCTGCAGCATACTTAGGGGTGCTGTAGTTCGTCTTAAGGTGCCTTTAGTAACTTTCTCCCACGAGCGCAAAAACCACTTTTCGAGCCAATTTCGCCGCAAAAGCTTATTTCTCCAAAAACACCTACAAAGACATAAAATACCAAAATAAGTGCAAAATCGAGTACTAACATTACGAGAGAATTGAGACTAAAATAGACACATAAATGCGTCCATCAAATACCCCCAAACTTATTATTTGCTAGTCCCGAGCAAATCAAAAATAAAATAAAATCCTAACTCACCTGTCGCAGTGCATCGTCGATTGCATTTAGCGTATGCAATAAGCCTTTAAACCCCTAGGTGGCCCTAGTGGCTGAGTTATAGTCTCGGGAGGGTTTACCGAGATATACCCACAAAACCTTTACTCCAGGACCACTAACTATTTACGCGGGAACCTTGGAAGGCACTAAAGAATCTCCTTGGTTGGCATACTTATTGACTACGGGAGGAAGTACCACGATGCGAAATTCCAATTCTTGTACACGAGTTTGCACTCAAGCATACTAAAATTCATATATAAGTCACATTGCTCTACTCGGATAGTTTAAAGACATCATAACCTAGAGTCGACCAATCACATGGATAGAGTAAGAAATGGATATAGAAAAACGTAGATGGTTGTGATGTTGTCTCGGTGAACGGTGTTTCTCATAGCTGTCTCAAGGCCACTGCCAAAATGAACCTATCCTAATGGACTGAGATACTGGTCTGGACTAATATCAACACACCGGCATATACAAGGGAACCAATGGTCGATAATCCTAACTCTAGGTCAACACAACTGGCATATACAAGGGTTCCAGTGGTCGACTTTATTGAATTTATTCCGGTTGGTCTGATGGTCTGGTCTCAATTCAATTTTTTTTTTTTTTTTTCTCAATCACTCTATTTCACCCTAGCAGTGGTAACAACTTGAATCGTGAGCCCCACCTAATCACTTAGACAAACATATTTTGAAGAAAACAAACAAAAAATAGAAGTGAAAAGGATTCAATGAGATATGGCGAAACTACCATGTTTTTTTTTTTCTTAATTCTAACACCCGAGCTCTGTGCTTTTATGAATAGACTCTTTAGATGTTTCCATCTAATCAGATTGGTTCCTCAACTCCTACAACCAAAATGCTTCCATCCACTTAGATTGGTTAGTGCCATCCTTAATAAACATAAATTTCTAGGCTCGGAGTTTATTTATTGCAACTAAAAAGTTTCTCCCACACCCCCAAACTTAAATCTAACATTGTCCTCAATGTTCTAAAGATGAAATTAAAAGCATGAACAAGGAGAAACTGTTACCATTTGAAGCAAAAGAGTTAAGGAAAGATATTATTTGTGTTGCATGAGCATGGGTTACCTCCCAAGAAGTGCTAAGTTTAACGTCTTCAGCCAGACATAAGAAAGAATTAATCACTTCATATCATAAAGCAATAGCCGAAACAACTGTGGATTATCTGCATCAAAAAGTGTTAACACGGATAAAAGGAAACTACAACAAACCAAGAATAAACATAGCACACCCTTGCCTAGTTTCTGTTTAAGACAACTACATCTAGTTGTGGTTCGGGTTCAGGTTCTATAAAGGGGTCTAAATAAAATATTTTCATGGGCTGCACCTCCTCATAAGTAAGATCTGAAATATCAGGTTCTAAGGTTTGGAAAAATTTAGAAGCACACAATAGTAACCTGAATAATTGAGGATCCTCTAAGTCAATCGATTTGACTTACACGGTTGACCATAATGAGAGTGGTGGTCATTCTTAAGCAAATGTGTCATTTCTATTTTCCTAAAATAATTAGGTTTAGTCTCAGAACTTAATAATTGACACATTTCAAATTCAAACGTTCCCACATTTGGAAGAAAAATATTTGGTGGGAAAACAAAATCAATCTTGGTATCATAGCTTTGAGTAAACCACATCAACCAGAGGATGGGTTTCTAACAATTGAACTTCTTCTGGACATTATTAGGTTCTGATGAACTAGTATGAAGGCAATCTGGCACAATGGTTGAGGCACATATATCAAGTCCCAAGTGAGGGATCTCTGTAAGAGCTAAAGGTAAGGCACATGGAGAATGATAGTCACCCCCAAACTTAGAGTTTTGGGTGTCTCTAGATAAACTAGCTACAATTTCCCTAATTTCTAGATCATCAGAATCCTGAAAATGGTCAATTGCTTCTTGGAGGTCATATTCAAAGACACATCCTCATACATGTTTAAAAGCTCTACGAGTTCATCTTCTTCGTCTAAGATCTGTTGTTTCTAAATCTGTAGACTCTAAAATATTATTCTTAGAATAAACTCGTTCCTCTAAGCCAATATCGGCTTCATAATCAAAAGGAAATACTACATCGTCTAAAACGGGAGTATCTCTAGTCAAATCCTCGTCCTTTTGAATAGGTGAATAATTATTAAAATTATTTGGATTTGAAATAGAAATAACATTATCATTATAAAGCTCAATTGGAGTATCAAATTCCTGATCACTTTGCCTACATATTTCAGATTCTTCATCAACACTATCCTCATCATAACATGAAAATGGTTGAACCTCTTCTAAACAAGTAGTGTTACCAATTCTAACCTCGTCATCTTGATTATGCGAATAACTATTCTCATTTTTAAGGCTAAATTGGTAATCAAGATTATTCCGAGCAATTCTTTCGTTCATTTCTAACAAAACCCTAGTTTTCTCAAATATTATCTTGAGAGACTCTTCTAGAGGAGGAATAGGACCGAAGGAACACCCATCGGTTTGAGAGACTCTTCTATAGACGAGTAGGAACGGAAGGATCATAATAAGGACTAGTTTTCAACTGTTTAATTAAGTCGTCCAAAGACGAGGAACTAGTATCTTGTAATATTCCTTATTTTCTTGCTCGTATGACATGTGCGCGTGCGAATAGTAATTGGGCTCACTATGATATGAACCATAACCTTGAAAAGGTTGGTGTTCCCAACCACTATGCACACCGTGGTCAAAGTAGTAGTGTCCATTACGAAAATCGATCGGATATTCATTGTATTGGCTATTGTAATACCGATTCGACATTATTTTTGTGCAAATGCAAATGCAAGGTCGACTAAAATGGGTAGGCTCGAAGTTACCCACAGCAAAATATACCCAAAGGTACGAGGTTTGAGGTTTGTGGACTTTCAGCTGGTAACTCCCATAAGGCCCAAGGCACGGGTTCAGCTTACTAATCCACGAGTTTTCCTAAATCGGTAGTCTGGCGATGCAATTGGTGTGTGCACGTGTTATATTTTTTTTTTGTAATAAATAAATAATATAATAAAAATAAACAAACAATATATACAAGTCCAAAAGGAATATAGAAAAAAAAATATAACAAAAATAATATCTCCCGGTTTTCTCCTCTTTTTTTTTTTTGGCAAGTTCGACTTTCCACTTTCCGTTTCAAGCAAAACATGAACAACAAAAACAAAAACACCAAAGACGTAAAATAGAACAAAAAATTAAATAAAAATAAAATATATACAAAACCTAAAACCTAAACCTATATACAAGTCCGCGTCGGCGGCGCCAAAAACTGATGTAGTTTTAATGTGGTAAGTAGAGTATCGTTCGCTCGGACTATTTTGAAGATTGGTTTTAGATTTAATAAACAAAATACTAGAAATAACGAAAAGATTTTAACAAAGTTGAGAGACTAATGGGAATCAGGATTTCACCGAACTCTTTTTCTATGGTTCAATTATTAATTCTTTGACAATTATAGCTCCAAAAATAATAGTTATTGACTCTAAATCTTTGCCAAGGTAGATTTTATAAAACATTAATTGTAAATGGTAAGCATGGATTATCAAAACACCTAAGCTAAGCATAACCCATCAAACTAAATCACAACTAATTAATTTAAAATCATAATTCAAATTATATTAATGCAAAAGTCGTAAAAAGAATTAAATAAAGTTACCACAGTGATGAGAATTGGCTTCCTCCGTCATCCCAGCGATGGGGTTTAGCTCCTCATATCAAAAACACGCACAAAATAATAATCCATAGCTCAAAAAGGTGTTTTATTGAAGAAATTGTATTAAACAGAGATTTGTAACGTTGTAGTGGTGTTACAAGCGTCACTGTTACAAGAGAATAAGACTGTGAAAGAAAACGATAGTTGATTGACACTGTCGTTGAATTTAAGACTGCTGTCGCTGAATTTAAGTTCTCTTCATGAGTGTTCTTCGTGTTCACTTTTCAGTGTCGTCGCAACCTATCTTCTTCCTCTTCACTGTTCGCTGCTTTGCAACTCCTCTGCAGCGTGATTCTATGCCTCCAATCGACCCCAAAACTCTCTGACTTTATTCCTAGAACTCGTACCACCCTATTTATATCAAACAGGGGCGAAAAATACCAAGAAAATCTCTTCTTCTCCTCCACGGCAAGTCACGATATTATTTTCTGTTTTATCTCTTATACACGTCTATGGTTGTTGTGAGTTGTTCAAACTATCCCAAGATACAGAGGAATCAAATCAGAGAAGAGATATCCTCCATTTCTTTCATCGGAACTTCCATATTAAGCTTCCAAACCTTCCCGAGAAAAATATCCTCCCAATGTTTTTCTTCAAATCAATAATCGGGCCCAACTTAATCCAATATGAGACCCATACATGACCCGTTTAGCCCTTCTTTTCTCGAGTCCATTAAAACTATTTCTAGCGATTGAGTCACTTCCAAATCCCCCAAAATCCAATCCCAAAACTGGCCTCATTTGCTTGAATATTTCCTGCCAAATTCTATATTTGAAATGTTGAAGAAGGGATGCCCCCCAACAGTAGGGTGCGAATAGTACATGCCCCGGGTTACCCCTTAGTAATTTGGGTACCCCTTATCCATTTTCGGGTTCCCTTTAGCAATTCTTCCAGGTGTAATTATGACTTTTCCGGGGAGTTCTGCAGCATACTTCCAGGGTGCCCGTAGTTCGTCTTCTCTCGGGTGCCTTTAGTAACTTTCTCCCACGAGCGCAAAACCACTTTTCGAGCCAATTTCGCCACAAAAGCTTATTTCTCCAAAAACACCTACAAAGACATAAAATACCAAAATAAGTGCAAAATCGAGTACTAACATTACGAGAGAATTGAGACTAAAATAGACACATAAATGCGTCCATCAATAGCTATTCAGTTATAATCGTACAGATAGCGCGGCGAGGATCAAGAGAAAACCACTTTCACTTGTCCTTTTGGTACTTTTGCTTATAGAAGGATGCCTTTTGGCTTATGCAATGCTCCAGCTACCTTTCAAAGGTGTATGGTAAGTATCTTCTCAGAATATGTTGAAAACATAATCGAAGTGTTCATGGACGATTTTAGTGTCTTTGGTGATTCATTTGACCTTTGCTTGAACAACTTGTCTCTAATCCTTGAACAATGTGTTGAAACAAACCTTGTGATGAATTGGGAGAAGTGCCATTCTATGGTAACTCATGGCATAGTTTTAGGCCATATAATATCTTCTAAAGGCTTGGAAGTTGATAAATCTAAGATAGACCTTATTCATGCTTTAACCCCTCCCACTACGGTGAGGGAGATACGCTCTTTTCTTGGTCATGCAGGTTTTTATCGTAGATTCATCAAGGACTTTTCCAAGATAGCATCACCACTTTGCAACTTATTGCAAAAAGATGTGGTTTTTAACTTTGATGAAAAGTGTATGGCGGCATTCAATCGTTTGAAAGAACTTTTGATTTCAGCCCTATCATTAAACCACCGGATTGGAGCAAGCCTTTTGAGCTCATGTGTGATGCAAGTGACTATGCGGTTGGTGCGGTGCTTGGGCAACGTGTGGGGAAAATACCTCATGCTATTTATTATGCTTCTAGAACGTTAAATGATGCCCAACAAAACTACACAACCACTGAAAAAGAGTTGTTAGCCATTGTTTTTGCTTTGGAAAAGTTTCGCTCTTATCTAATTGGTACAAAAGTTGTTGTCTTTTCTGATCATGCAGCACTTAGGTACTTGCTAATTAAGAAAGAAGCGAAACCGAGGCTCATATGGTGGATTTTACTCTTGCAAGAGTTTGATATTGAAATCAAGGACAAGAAAGGAATTGGGAACACTGCTATGGATCACTTGAGCCGTCTTCCGTGTACAAGGAAGCTATCCCATTGTGTGAAAGTTTCCGGATGAGCAACTATTCTCAATTTCCTTTGGAGAACCATGGTATGCCGATATTGTCAATTACTTGGTGTCTAAACAAATCCCAAAGAACTTGTCTCGTGTTGAAAGGGATAAACTTAAGAAGTTAGGGAACCAATACATATGGAATGATCCATACTTATGGAAACATTGTAGTGACCAAGTAATAAGAAGGTGCGTTCCCGAATCTGAATTTAATTCTATCTTGTCTTTTTGTCACTCTTATGCTTGCGGAGGACATTTTGGGAGTAACAGAACCGCTCACAAGATACTTGAAAGTGGTTTTTATTGCAACCTTGTTTAAGGATGCACATATATTTTGTACAACTTGTGATAGGTGCCAAAGAACAGCAATCTAGGTGCCCGAAATCAAATGCCACAAACTTTTATTCAATTTATTGAAGTTTTTGATGTATGGGGTATTGATTTTATGGGTCCTTTTGTCAACTCCCATGAGAATTTTTATATCTTACTTACTTTTGATTATGTCTCTAAATGGGTGGAAGCTAAGGCCACCCCAACTAATGATTCTAAAGTGGTTTCAGATTTTGTGCAAGCTAATATTTTTGCAAGGTTTGGAATTCCAAGAGCCATAATTAGCGATGGAGGTTCTCACTTCAAAACAGGATCTTACAAGGCTTGTTGAAGAAGTACAATGTGTCGCACAAGATTGCAACACCTTATCATCCCCAAACAAATGGACAAGCCGAGGTGTCTAACCGAGAGGTGAAATCCATTCTAGAGAAGACGGTGAACCCAACAAGGAAAGATTGGAGCATGCGACTTAATGATGCTTTGTGGGCTTATAGAACCGCATATAAGACACCTATCGGATGTCTCCTTTAGGCTTGTGTATGGTAAACCTTGTCACTTACCCGTTGAAATTGAGCGTAAGGCGTTTTGGGCTATTAAGCAATGCAATATGGAGATGGATGGGGCTGGAAAGCAAAGGAAGTTACAACTCCAAGATCTAGAGGAGCTTCGCAATGATGCATTTGAAAGCTCACGCATTGATAAGGAAAAGACAAAAGCATTTCATGATAACATGATTTCTAGGAAACAATTTTGCATTGGGCAAAAAGTGCTTTTGTTTAATTCTCGCTTGCATTTATTTTTCGGGTAAATTAAGGTCACGTTGGATTGGACCTTTTATTGTTACTAATGTGTTTTCTCATGGTGCAGTAGAAATTCGTAGCATAGCTACAGGAAAAAAATTTAAAGTTAATGGGCACCGGTTGAAACCATATTATGAGAATTTCACTTCCGAAGTGGTGGAAGGAGTTAATTTTGTGGACGTACTCCCTCTGGAGGAGTCATAGAAAGCAAGGAGATAGTCGGGCTGACAACTTTAAACCAAGCGCTAAATGGGAGGCAACCCAAAGGATGAGTATTTCTTGTCTTGTATTTATTTCTTGTTTTGTTTTTAGTTTTTTCTTGTCTTGTTTTTATTTTTTCTGATTTCTTGTCACATATCATGTTAGAATTTCCCACCTTGACTTACTTTGGACGATTCAATTTACATTGAGGACAATGTAAAGTTTAAGTGTGGGGAGTCGCTAAGCATTTGCATTGTAAAAATTTCAATTTTTTCAATTTTTTGTAAATTAGTGAATAAAAAACCTGGCTTGATTGGGGTATACTCAAACTAATTGGGGTATACCCAATTTTATAGGGACTCTTTTTTAAGGGCAAAGGGGGAGGTCAATGGGTAAAGTTACAAAATTACCCTTTCCCATTATAACTCTAATTACTACCTAAATCAGTTTTCATTCTCTTCATTTCATCTTCTTCTCTTCTTCTTATCCTCCACAACCTTACCGGCTCCATCACCCCCACCACCACCAAAACTCGTCGATCAATTCGTTAAAATCGTCGATTCGAAAACTCCGATTAATCTTCATCAATGGATCCACCACGGAAGAAGGCAACTCGTATGAAAGAAACTAATCGAAAACCCAATGAATATAACCATGGAATTGCAAATTTGGTTGCTAAGAAAGTGAAGAAAAAAACGGTTGAAGAAGAAGAAATTGAACCCGCTGAAACACGTGAAATGGTGCGCTTAAGAAAGTAAGGGCACACTTAAACTCACTCTAGTACTTCAATTTCATGTTTGCATGTCAAATTAGGTCAGAAAATTCGAATTTGTGAATTGGCAGTTGCGACGCCGGCAAGGTTTTTTTTATCGACCTTTCCGGGATTTCATAGTTAGTGTTTGGCCGGGATGGTATAAGGTTGAAGAACTTGCCGGCTGTATAGTTTCTGTAACTGCTACTAGCAGGGCCGGCAGGTTATTCATCTGTATACCATTTCGGCGTCTTTTTTCTTTTAATGAAGCCGACATCTTATTATTGTTTACCCTTCTGGCTACTTGTTTAGAATGTTTCTGATGCCTAGAGTTTTGAGTCCTAAGGGTATTTATATAAAACCATTCCTATGCTATTTTTCAGCCGGCGATGTGTGGGAAATGGACCATTCCTACGGTTTAGTGAAAAATCAATATTTTTGTGCGCCTAAGGCTATTTTTATAATACACCCGCCGGCTTTGTCGTAGACGGCACTCATCTTTTGGTCGACCTTTCCGGCCATTTTTCCGCCGGATATGTTGTATATGTCTAACCTGCCGGCCTGTAATGTTTTTTTTCTGAATTGTTCTTGTTCAGATTGCGAATGGCAAAGAAGAAAGCAGCTCTAAACGCAGCTCTTAGTCCTCCTTCAAACCCTCCTCGTGTTGGTGATAAACTCTTGTCTTCAAAACATCGAGGGGTATATGTTGTGCCGGGAACGACCAAGGTCTTAGAACCACTATCTGAACCCAATGATTCAGACGAGACTCCAGGATGAAAGACCAATCAATTCCATCTAGAAGAGGTGATGATGATGATGTTGATGAAACCAATCCAATTTCTGGAGGAGGTAACAATGATGATGATGATGATGGTGATCAAGACATGCCTGAGGCTGGAGGAGGTAATGATGATGGTGATGATGATGATGGTAATGGAGATAAAGGTAAGAATATCATCGAAGATGAAATTGTTGAAGAGGAAGAGGAACAAGAAGAAGAAGGAGATGGAGATGGAGAAGGAGAACAAACTCTAGCTGTTGTTCAAGCCACCGAAGCTTCGGCTTCAACTTCAACCGGAACGAAGAAGAGGGTGATCACTAAACCGGCTGATTCTCACATGCCTCCCAAACACTTGATGGTTGCACTGAAAGAAGGTGAGCCTCCAAAAGGGACCCCAGCAGATGGTGGAGCTGTTCTTTTTGGATACAAACACTCATGGGCATGTACGGTCCATAATACTATCGTAAGTAATCTTAATCCGTCTTTGTTATTTATTCAAGTGTGTAACTATCTTAATTAAATTTGCATCAAGTGTTTGTATTTCTTTTCATTTTTTTTTTTTTTGGTATTTAGGATCACAAGCATGCCATCCGTCTCATGAGGCGCCAAGCTTCGTGTTCAGTGATGCATACTTGGAATCTTGACTTGGAATGTGAGGAGGTGAAAGTGATTGTGAGGAACTCCGGGTTGTTGCCTGCGGTGGAGAGTTCGAATATTAATCATGATAAAGTTACCATCTCTGCATTCTGTGAGCGGTTCTACTGAGAGACCGTACTATGTTATTCCCATTCGGTGAGATGGCGATAACTCCCGATGATGCTCAACAAATTCTAGGCCTCGAGGTTGATGGAAAAGCAATCACCGAGGGATTCGATAATGCCATTTCTTTCGAGAAGATTTACGAATTGAGCAAGAAATTGTTCGGTTGAGTCGGAGATCGGACGGATGATGTTTCTTGACAAGAAGGATGGTCGACTAACCAAGAAGTTTAATGTGAAGAAGTTGAGGACGGATTATGGAAGACTCGGGGAAATCCTTGTTAGGGAAGGAATGGTGCACGGTGCGAATCAATGCTACGCGGCCGCTTATTTGCTATACACCCTGGGCGGATGTATCTTCCCCGGCAGATTAGAAACCAAGTCGAGGCCGCCATTTGCAACTATTGGATCCCTTACATGAGATGCGTGGGTATTCTTGGGGTGCTGCGGTGGTCGCTTTCTTGAACAATGAGTTGACAAAATCTTCTAGGGCACTCACTAAGCAAGTTAACGGAAACACATGTCTCTTCCAGGTAATTTTATTGTCTAAAACATTTATATTCGCAAAATTCTCGAAAGGTTCTTACTAAACTTTTTTTTTCCTTTTGCATAGGTTTGGATATATGAACGCTTCCCTTCTTTGTTCAAAGACAACTCTTACGTCAAATTGGATAACAAGTGTTAGGTTCATTTGCCAAGAGCGCAAAGGTACGGGTTTAAGGGTACTCGGGATAAGTAAAATGCCGCAAAATCTTATGAAACTCCGAGCCGCCATCGACAATTTGATCGGAAGAGGTGATATTTGATCCGTATCGAGGGATAGAAATCAAGGTTTAATCCCAAGGAGAAATGAGTTGTTGCATTATACTATGGACCCTTGATGACTGTGTTTGAAGGATTTTCAATGTACGATCCACATCGGGTAATGCGACAATTGGGTTACATCCAAGAAGAACCTCATTTCGATGCAGCAAATCCGGCCTTTACTGTGGATATGAGTGATTGCACCACCTCCCAAAAAGGTATGAACGTCTCTTACCTTCCAGCACCAACTCAAGAAAATTGGGCTGATAGGCGTCACGGTCAAATCGATGTGAGTCTTTTGGACGAGGTGACCACCGGTCATGAAGCTACTGAGAAATACATGGCGTGGTACTTGGGTTGGGCTCGTCCTACTGTGATTAGGCCAATAACTGCGAAGAACTCGGCTCGTAAGAAGAAGATGGAATCGAAAGACCCGGCAACATTGCTTAAGATATTTGTAAGTATTTTAGAGTTGCTCTTACTATTTTAAGATTGATTGCATTACCTAATCATTCTATTAATTGTTTGTTGTTTAATTGAATATAGAAGGATCGGTTGAAGACCTTTGTGAGGGTGTTGTGTTGCGCGAAAGACGGAGAGAATTGTGCAAAGCAAGCACATTGACTATGCTTGCAATGTTGACAATGAGGATGCCCGGCTATTGTTCAAGCAACTTGAGTGAAGTAAAGGCGGAAGAAAAAGCTATTAAGGATGCACAAGCCAAGATAGTTGGTGATAAAAGAGGACTCGTAGTGCTCGTGGTGGTGAAGGTAGCGGCAAAGTGGTCACCCGTGGTGAAGGTAGCGGCCCATGGTCGTGGTGGTGGGTAGTGTTCCAAAACGGGGCCGTGATCGTCGTGGTCGTGGTGGTCACCAATGAATGCTTTCTAGTTCATTTCTTTATGTTGTGGTGGACAAATGTTTAAGTTAATGGTGTGGACAAATGTTTTTTACGGTTTATGGGACATGTTTCGTATTTTGGACAAAAAATGTTGGATTTATAGTTTGTTGAATGAATGGTTTGTTTAGCTATATAAAGTGTCGTATTACCTTGCCGGCATGCTTTTTTTTTTAAGCTACCCCATCGGCTTTCCCTGTGGCCGGCAAGGTTGTGAAATGCCCGGATAGGCACAACAAAAAAATTGTGTAGTTACCGGGCGGCAAGGTTGTGAAATGTCGGACTGCGTACATCCAACCAAAAATTGTGTAGTTACCGAGGGCCGGCAGGGTAATATGATTCCAACTAAGCCGGCGTTTTTGTAGCGAGAAGTGTACGAAAATAGAAACCACACTACCATATCTTGAAAAAAAAAAACATTCTTCCGATGCCTAAAATCATGTAAGGTCGGGAGGGAAACAAAACAATAAAATGCCCAGGCGGTATTTTGGCCTAAACATGCTAATGAACCCATACATTTACGGCCGTTTTGCGACCCGGCATTGTGGGGAAATTTTGACCACGCAGCAGGCGGGTTCAAAATTCAAATTTTGCAAGTACAAAGCATTGATTCACTTGTACTTGGACACTATAATCGGCCAAATTTGGGCATCCTATAAATGCACTACTTATCTCCACAAAACAACACACAACTATTTGCATATACTCTCCAAAGCTCATATCATCACACACTCCATCTAACTCACCCAATAGCTCTCTACACACAAAGAAATGGCTTCATTTGATTCTAATGAAGATTTGGCAATCACAAAGCTTGGTATGCGAGAGACTAGAGTTACCGAGCGTCCTCCATATGTGGATTCCACAACCTTTTGGGCTAGGGTTCTAAGCACTTTTAGCCAAGAGTGTGGGAATCCTAACTCAGAAGTGTTCAACAAGTGCACGATAGGCACATAGTCATTGAAAATGCGATACTTTGCTTATTTAGTATCCAAAAACCAATTTTCAACGCTCCCCACTTTAACTTGTCCATTGAACAATTTGTATATTTTTGTGGTTTATTTTCGTGATCCATGTTGTTTGATCTTCCAAATTAAACCGCACTAACAAATAAGTTTGTGTTATGTTTTCTAGCATGAAGTATTAAAGCGCGCTACTTGGAGGAAAAGGGGAAGCATTCGCATTGATGCAAGCTATCAATTCATGGAATCCAAAATCCTAGGAGTATGCCCTGAGATGATGGAGGGTGTATCGTCTTCGGAGGAGGAAGATTGATGGCTTTAGAAGTTTTTGTATAGGTTTGTGGGTAGACCTCTATGTAAACCCTCGCGAGACTATAACTCGTCACTAGGAGTAGCCTAGGGGTTCAAATGCTTGATGCACATGCTAAGTGCATTCGTTTTTCCGTCGACAAGGTTAGGTTTTATGTTTCAATCAATGTAGTAACCAAAATTGCATGAATAAAGTAAATTACATCTTCCATATTATGTCGGTGACAATGTTATAATTTTTTGCATGTCGCCTTTAAGATGGCTTAGGAAGGGTAGGAAATATGTACATGCGGAGCCGCGAGATTGCTGCCCAAGATAGTCGGGCGTGTTCTTCATCCGAGGACCATTAGGCGGATATCTGTCGGCAACTTATTCAAAGTTGAACCTTCCAGCGGAAGAAGCGTCAGCCCCAGAGATAATTCAAGTTGACCATTCGGCGGATGTTTGGTGACTTATTCAAACCCACGACCTTACTGCAGAAAACTTTATGCATTTTCAAAACCAAAATTTTTGGATCGAAATCGGACTCATAAGATGGATCAAAGGTTAATCTCTTAATTCATAATTTGAAAATTTTAATCTAAACTCAATTAATTAACCTAATCGGAATTTTAGTGTTAATTAACAAAGGAATATTAGCCATTTAGAAAAAAAAAGGTTAA
>JAJJWW010006658.1:0-228754 GCA_023531295.1 Papaver armeniacum | reverse complement strand
AAAGCAGCCACATCGTCTTCCATGGTCGGCCGATAGTATCGCTCGTGTATTTGGAGAAACAACTTCTTTTTCCCTTGGTGCTCGCCTTCATGCATTTCTTTCAGCATGATTGGGATTTCTGCCTCGTCCAGGCATCGTAACAAATCTCCTCCAAAACTTTTTCGATACAAGATTCCTTCATGGAATATGAATCTCTTGGATCTTTGTTTCATCTTGATTGCGTCTTTCTTGCTTGTAGGGAGTATGCCGTCGCGAAGATAACTGATGTACGGCTTTTGCCAGTCCATAGCATGGTCGACAGAAAAAACTTCCAATTGATGCGGGGTGCTTGGCAATTGGAGCAAGATCCTTGGAGCAATCGAGATTGAGTCTCCATTTCTGGCCAGTAGTAGCCAAGGCGTTGCAGGCG
Source organism: Papaver armeniacum (assembly GCA_023531295.1). NCBI lineage: Eukaryota > Viridiplantae > Streptophyta > Magnoliopsida > Ranunculales > Papaveraceae > Papaver > Papaver armeniacum. The sequence goes on along the minus strand of JAJJWW010006658.1, from coordinate 228,345 downwards.
ACGATAAAGTGTTACCACCAACATTTGTCCGCAAATTTTGTTATGAATACGGTTAAGCTGTTGATGTGCCTCTTCGTCTCCGAGGCATCTTGACAGGGAACCATCTGAGTTCCAAAGGTACAACATCCCGTGAAGCATGAAGAAGTTTTGCAAGGTCTTGAGACTAACCTTTCCTTGGGAAATCGAGCGGTTAAGCTCTTGGATAATTGTAGGATTCAAATATCGCACAACATATTTTCTTAGCTTGCGAGATTTATTATTTTCCTTAACTCGCGAGAAGAGATTGCGAGATTCATTATTTTCCATAACTCGCGAGAATGTAGCAAGACTCGCGAGAATGTCTCGCGAGAAGGTAGCAAAAGCTTGCGAAATTATTAAAGGGGTCGCGAGAATGTCTCGCGAGAAGGTAGCAAGAGCCTGCGAAATTATCAAAGAGCTCGAGAGAATATGAGCTGTATGTGAGCTGTCATCCATTATGTAAACACCTATATAAAGAGGAGAGCAGGAGAGAGAAAGGGAGGACACTTTTAGGAGAGAGAGAAATATTTTGGAGAGAGATATTTTTAGAGAAGGATTTATTTTGTTTATCATCTTCTTCCCCTAAAACTAGATCTAGAGCTCTAGAAAATATCCATTAATGGAGATTGTAAATGTAATACCAATGTAACCTCAACAATCATAGTGAAGAATCATGGATGTAGATCACATTGATCGAACCACGTAAAAAATCTTATGTGTCTATTTAAATTTCTAGCACTTATATTTGAAATTCATATCATTAATAAGATTTAGATCTACAAAATATAGTGAGGGGTGTAGTGTGGGATTTCCTGCAACTACATTTTGGCGCTAGAAACACTACCTGCTTGCTGGATTGAGGAAGATTCAAAGAAATTAGCAATTGTTGGGGATGAATTTAATGAGATCCGTGACATACAAGGGAAAATATGGGAGTTCTTGTGATTTCCTCATACTTTCAGACAACGAATAACACCAATAGTTAAAAGAAGGCAAACGGGAGTAGGCTGGAAGATTACCTCTCCCATGAAATCAACGAGTCTTCATCGACATTTAGCATCGGAAGGACCAATTCCACTCTTATCTATCTAGTTATTTTATTAATGTACAGGGAAAAACAATTATTTTATTATTAATCATTATTTTATTAATGTACAGGAAAGAACAATTATTTTATTATTCGTTAAGAAAGCTTAGAGTACCAAGCGATCAAAATTATCACCAGCTATGAGGTCATCTCTGTCCATTTAGTTGTTTGATAACTTGTGAAAGAATGGCCAGAAAATAATTAAAAGAAAGACGCACAGAGGGATGGACAAGAGCATCATCATGTCAACAAAAAAATAATGGAAGAAAGCAGCTTCAAAAGAAGGGTGTAGTTGCAGGAAATCCCACACTACACCCCTCACTATATCTTGATAATAATTTCTAGATCTAAACTTATTTGATATGAAAATGAAGATAAAAATGCTAAAATTGTAAAATGGACACAAGGATTTTTTACGTGGTTCGATCAATGTGATCTACATCCACGATTCTTCACTATGATTTTTGAGGTTACATAAGAATTAGATTTACAATCTCCATTAATGGATATTTTGTAGAGCTCTAGATCTAATTATTTGGGGAAGAAGATGATAAAGAAAATAAATCTCTCTTACAAAAATATCTCTCTCCAAAATATTTCTCTCTCTAAAAAATGTCCCCCCTTTCTCTCTCCTGCTCTCCTCTTTATATAGGTGTTTACATAGTGGATGACAGCTCACATACAACTCATATTCTCTCGAGCTCTTTGATAATTTCGCAGGCTCTTGCTACCTTCTCGCGAGACATTCTCGCGAGTCTTGCTACATTCTCGCGAGTTATGGAAAATAATGAATCTCGCAAGCTCCTCTCGCGAGTTAAGGAAATAATTGAATCTCGCACGCTAAGAATATGTTGTGCGATATTTGAATCCTACATCTTGCCTCTTTTTTCTTGAATATTGCTTGAAGAGCGATCTTTAAGAAAAAATCCGTTGTTGTAGTAGTCTTTGATCTTTGTTGATGAAGGAATGAGCGAAAGAATACTGGACTTGAAAAGTACGTACTTGCCTCTATTCTTTTGCGAAGTTCCGAAATATTAAGAAGTAATTAGAAATATCATCTCGCGAAGTATGAAGTATCCTTGAAGAAATATAAGAAGTATCCATCCTTGATTGCAAATAAGAAGTATTGCGAATTAATCACGCGAAACTAGAAGTGTGAAATATAAGAAGTATTAATCCTCGAAATATAAGAAGTACTTGTCCTTGAATAAAAGTAGTAAGTATTGCCTCTATTCATACGAAATTATTAATCCATTTTTGGTGATGATTCTTGCCGAAAAGATAAAGAACATAAAATGTTTTCTTGGTTATCCATAGTTGCCTCTGTTCTTTATTTATGAGGGTAGAATCCTTAAGAAATGTTGAATGAGCGAGTTGTGTCTTCATTCTCATGTTGCCTCTGTTTCGTGTTTTGTACTCATGCGATAGTATAATCTCTCCAAGTTGCTTATCTTATCTTGTAAAATAATCACATTCTGAGATGCTTAATAATTCTTTGAAGTTTTGAATATCTCTGCGAAAGTTATGAATATCTCATAAATTGAATAATATCTTGAGAGATTCTAAATAATATTCTTCGAGAGATTTCTGAATAACACTCTTGAGAGATTATAAATATTACTGCTGAGAGATTCTGAATAGGTCTGTTGAGAGATTTTGAAATAACACTCCTGAGAGATTCTAAATAGTTCTGCCATGAAATGTGTATGCGATGTTTATGCCATGAAATGCTTATGCAATGCTTCATGATGCGAGTATGATGCTTGTATGATGATAATGCTTATCTATTGCAATGTATAACTAATGTTTGTGTTACTTAGCTTATTTTGCCGCTCTAAAATTGATGTGGCTTTAAATTGCTTCCATTCTTCATTTCTCTGGTTTTGTCTTTAGTATATCCTTCTTCGCGTATTTGTTGTTCCTCGCGAGTTCTTTTGCTTGTGCTTCATTTTTTCTTATTCTTGTGTTTCATCTTTTCTCATTCCTGCACTTCAAAATGTTTATGTTGAATATTGTCATTGCGACAAGATCGCAGGACGTCTTTACATTTTCATGTAATGACCCATTGGTCTTGCCTTATCTTTTTCTTGTGTGGTCTTATTTTGCCTTCCTAGTTAAAGGTCTTATTTTGCCACCCCTCGTTTTTGCAACAATATGACAGGCCTAAATATTCTTGCGAACATAAAGCCCCATGACATTGCCGTCTTGCGACAAAATCGCAGGACGTCGTTACACTTTCATGTAATGACCCATTGATCTTGTCTTATCATTTCTTAGTATTATTGCCTCTGCAGGATGTTTTAGTTGCGACAATATGACAGGCCTAAATATCCTTGCGAACATAAAGCCCCATGACATTGCCGTCTTGCGACGAAATCGCAGGACGTCCGCACACTTTCATGTACAGACCCATTGATCTCGCCTTACCCTCGCGTTAGTATTGTTGCCTCTTCAGGATCATTGCACAAATATGACAAGCCTAAGTTTCCTTGCGAAAACAGAGCCTCATGACATTTGCGTCTGTTTGACACTCTCCCTAATGGAGGGTGTTGCCCTTATCATCTCCCTGGTTGCCCCTTCAAGGAGGCGTACATTGGCCATACAAGGCTAGCTCCTCCCATCCGGTCTTAACAACAACCAGTTGTTTTACGCGACCCTCTTATCCCTTATACCTATAGGGTTTATGGTTACAAGGCTGCACCCTAAGTGGAGTTTTCTTCGGGCGAGTGCGGCATGCGCCAAGACTTGTCAAGAGTGGTAAGGAAGTTCCATGCTCCCGCACTCTTGACTCAACCGTGTACCTCGGCGCCTTGATCATACGGCCGACTCCTTGAAAGAGACCCTCGGTCGCCCAACCAGGGTATAACCTTATATATATAGTTGGGAATCCAAGGTACCTCTTAGGATAGGCTTTCATGGGCCCCAAGTCTACATGACCCGGGTTCCGAGGGGCGGTGTAACCTTTTCCCTGAGCCATGTTAAGAGATACCCCCTTATATGACGCACTTTAGGTCTTACATTTGCCTCTTACGAAATATCATTCGCGAACTAGGGTGTACGCCATAAAGGTTCGTCCCATTCACTCACTCAATCATTTTTGTCAATTCATTCAATCATTCATTTTTGATTATCTCTTCTCATTATCTTTGCGAAATTATCGCATGTCTTCATTCTTTCATTCATCCTTTCATTCATTCCTTCATTTACTGTCACTTCCTTCACTCATTCTTTCATTTCTGTCATTTCTTTCATTCATTCTCATAATATCATATCATTTGCGGTTTGCTGCTGTTGTTGTCTCTTGCGAAGTATATGATTTGCTTGCGAAGCTATCATCCTTGAAATGTATGGACGTCGCATAAAATATAAATATCTCGCATCAAAAAGAATTGTGAGAAATGAGATTTGAACCCTTGACCTGCCTCTTGCATATTCTCGCACCATACCAACTTGTTCTAACCCTCATTTTGCGAGATTAACTTGCGAGATAATCATCAACTTTCTTCTTTGCGAGATAAGCAAAGTACATGCGAATTTCGCATAACAAAAATAAATGTGCGAGAGACAAGAATTGATCCTGCGACCTCCTGCTTTGCATTCATGCATCCCGACCAACCGTGCTAGCCTTGCCTCTGTGAAGTGTTTGAAATAATCACTTACTTTCTTCTTGCGAGATATCTTTTGTTGCGAAAAATCCATGTGAAAAATACACGTTCGTTGAGACTTGAACTCGCGACCATGAACTCATTAACTTCGCAGGTGACCAACTGTGTTGCCTCTTGCTTACGAGATAATGAAACAACCTTGCGAGATTATACATTTTTTCCCCTCTTTGCGAAGAAAAAAATTCTTTGCGAGGAGGGAGATTCGAACCCGCGACCTCTGGTTTGCATACTTCTTCTCTGACCATCTGGGCTATTTGCTGCTTGCGAAATAATGAAACAATATTGCGAATATACTCATTTTATCCTCTCTAGGCTGTAGAAAAAATGTGAAAAAATATGACTTGTGGCGAGATTTGATCTTGCGACATCAAGCTTCTTCGCTCAACTCAAACCATCTACGTGCGAGTTTGTTTTGTGATAAAATTCACGGCGTTTTGTTCTTATCCTTTTTTTCATTCTTCCTTTATTTCCTTCAACAATTTGCCTTTTTTCTTTTTCTCCACGAATATGAAACCTTCCATTAAAAAATTAGCTTTCTTCCTTGAATTTCATCACAACAACCTATTTTTTTCTCTTCCTCTTTTCATGCCCTTGAATTGTTGATCTTGTTTTCTCCTGAAAGTGTGATTTCTTCCCTAAAATTTTCATTTTTGAACCCAAATTTTGTAGATCTATAAAAATATGAACAATAATTAATTTTCACGGAAATTTCTTGATCCAACAAGTTACAGGAAGGACAAAATCCATTACTCTCTCCCTGTTTCTAGCGCCAATATGTAGTTGCGGGAAATCCCACACTACACCCCTCACTATATCTTGATAATAATTTCTAGATCTAAACTTATTTGATATGAAAATGAAGATAAAAATGCTAAAATTGTAAAATGGACACAAGGATTTTTTACGTGGTTCGATCAATGTGATCTACATCCACGATTCTTCACTATGATTTTTGAGGTTACATAAGAATTAGATTTACAATCTCCATTAATGGATATTTTGTAGAGCTCTAGATCTAATTATTTGGGGAAGAAGATGATAAAGAAAATAAATCTCTCTCCAAAAATATCTCTCTCCAAAATATTTCTCTCTCTAAAAAATATCCCCCCTTTCTCTCTCCTGCTCTCCTCTTTATATAGGTGTTTACATAGTGGATGACAGCTCACATACAGTTCATATTCTCTCGAGCTCTTTGATAATTTCGCAGGCTCTTGCTACCTTCTCGCGAGACATTCTCGCGAGTCTTGCTACATTCTCGCGAGTTATGGAAAATAATGAATCTCGCAAGCTCTTCTCGCGAGTTAAGGAAATAATTGAATCTCGCACGCTAAGAATATGTTGTGCGATATTTGAATCCTACAAAGGGAGAACATCCAGCTTTAGCGAAGAGAAGAACAAAATTTATAGCACAAAGGAAGGTGCACGTATGTATACACTGAAGAAGTAACAGCAGGAGAAAAGTTGACTAATAACGTATTAACTCAAACCCAAAATGAGCAATCCTTTGAGAAATACGAAGCGAAGCAAAGAAGCATGAGATGCAAGTTTACATTACCATTAAATTCGCGAGGACATTATGTACAGGCGAAGACAATAGTACATACTAAAATGCCACAATACAAATTTGTGAAATTACAATGAATTCTTTATGTAAGCTTCAGGGAATAGAGAGGAAAGGAGATGTTCATTTGGGAGACCAACAAAGGAATATAGAACCTGCGAGGAGCAAAGGAATGGATCAAAAGGAGACCATCGAGGAAGCAGCGAAGAGAATGAAACCATACTGAGACGAACAAGGCTGCCAAAGAACTGAGAATGACCCGTCAGCGAAGACTACTCAGATGAAGATTATGTAGCAAGTCAAACCATGAAGATTTCATCTGGGCAGAGAGGGATTTTTTAATAGAAATTACCAATAACCAAAGGACGAAGAAAGACGCAGATGTGAAAGGAAGGAACAAAGCTACACAGCATGGGTACATCTAAGGACTAAAGTGATCAAAGGAAAAGAAAGAAAGCAGATGGCAAAAGAAGAGTATTCATAGATGTGATAGAATTCAAGGGACTATGGAAGATTGGGTGTCTGCGAAGTTTACTTCACCTGAAAAACGGAAAGAACCACTATCAGCGAATGAAAGAAATGTTCATGTCTACAACACTAGTATGAATTGTTACGTGAAAGATGATTTTTGCGCGAACTGCTAAGAGAAAAAATTAATAACAACGAGGCATGGACCAGGAAAATAAACAAAGCGCATGAAGATAAAAGTGTAGGATGATGCATGAAGACACGATTAGCAGGAGCCCAATGAAGCATAACCCCGGACTCTTGGTGAAGAATTAAACAACAAAATTTTGCATTAACATCTCAACATGCAAGTTGTAGCAGACTGGGGATAGCAGCAAGTTTCTACTCGATAATTAATTCCCACAACTCTCATCATCAACTCTCATTTCTGCTAAACAATGGCTCTTTCCCAGCACAATGTGTTAGCAGCGAATAAAGAAAACTGTGTACTTCTGCGAACTGTAGGATCGAATATCTTCCCAAGCACGAGTCCATAAGAGAAATTATAAGGCGATTAAAAACATCTCAGAACTTCAAGGGAGAAAGCAAAAGGCAAAGACACGACGATCTTCTTTTTGGGCAATCAATCCAGTTCGCAACAACTAAGTTCGAGTAAATCAGCTCAATCTACATTCTCGCAGGTTCGAAACAATTCAATCTCTGCGAAGTTAATAGTTCATGCTAAGAGGAAGGAAGGGAGAAGCTAGGTCATCATGCACGGCATGAAAAGAAAAGGGACGAAACGCTACAACGTGAAGATTGCGAAGCAATAATCTCTCAACAGCTAATTTCGTCAGCAGCCTTAGGCAAAGATCACAAATCAAGCGAACAAATTCGCAAGGGAAAAGATATACCGGCGAAGGAAAGATTGAATTTTCTGAAAAAATCCAGAGTTCATAGTTTTCTTTGAACTTGTTACGTGCGAATATAAAGGCGAACCAAGTGATGCCCATCTCTTAAATAGTCTTTATATTTTCGTAAGTTTACTACACCAACACGGGTAGCGGCTGAACGAGATGGTCAAGGTTACAGAATATGAGCTGGAGGTTATGCATTCGATTTCACATACACACAAAGTTTTTGCATATTTTTGATATATGAAGATCAGGATAAATGGGAGGTGCGGTCCTGTTCTCTCACAAAACAAGAGCCAGCAAAGTTGGTTAGAGGCAAGAACAATGAGTCTGAGGACGCAAGTTCAAATCCCACTTCTCGCGAATTTTTCCCATCTTTTTTGCACTAAAGAGAGTTGATGATTATCTCGCAAAGAATGAAGAAAAGAATGATTATTTCGCAAAGAATGATTGAAAGAATTGATAGAAATGCAAGAATAAAGAAACGCGAAAATTTCGCAAAGACAGCGAGAAAAGACAATAAAAAATCAATGATTTATATGAATAGGACGAACCTTTATGGCGTACACCCTAGTTCGCGAATGAAATTTCGTAAGAGGCAAATGTAAGACCTAAAGTGCGTCATATAAGGGGGTATCTCTTAACATGGCTCGGGGAAAAGGTTACACCGCCCACGGAACTGGGTCATGCAGATTTGGGGCCCATGAAAGCCTATCCTAAGAGGTACCTTGGATTCCCAACTATATATGTAGGTTATACCCTGGTTGGGCGACCGAGGGTCTCTTTCAAGGAGTCGCCGTATGATCAAGGCGCCGAGGTACACGGTTGAGTCAAGAGTGCGGGGAGCATGGAACTTCCTTACCACTCTTGACAAGTCTTGGCATCTTGCACTTCGGCCCGAAGAAAACTCCACTTAGGGTGTAGTCTCGTAACCATAAGCCATATAGGTATAAGGGATAAGAGGCTGCGAAAACAAGCTGGTTGTTGTTAAGGCCGGATGGGAGGAGCTAGTCTTGTATGGCCGATGTAAGCCTCCTTGAAGGGGCAACCAGGGAGATGATAAGGGCGACACCCTCCATTAGGGAGAGTGTCAAAACAGACGCAAATGTCATGAGACTTTATTTTCGCAAGAAAATTTAGGCTTGTCATATTTGTGCAATGATCCTGCAGAGGCAATAATACTAACGCGAGGGTAAGACGAGATCAATGGGTCTTTTCACGAAAGTGTACGGACGTCCTGCGATTTCGTCGCTAGACGACAATGTCATGGGGCTTTATGTTCGCAAGGATATTTAGGCCTGTCATATTATCATGAAATAAAATATCCTGCAGAGGCAATGATACTAAAGAAATGATAAGACAAGATCAATGGGTTATTACATGAAAGTGTAATGACATCCTGCGATTTTGTCGCAAGACGACAATGTCATGGGGCTTTATGTTCGCGAGGATATTTAGGCCTGTCATATTGTCGCAATGAGGGGTGGCAAAATAAGACCTTTAACTAGGAAGGCAAAATAAGACCATACAAAAACAATGATAAGGCAAGATCAAGGGGTCATTACATGAAAATGTAAAGACGTCCTGCGCGATCTTGTCGCAATGACAAAATTCAACATAAACAATTTGGATGAAGTGCAGGAATAAGAAAAGATGAAGCACAAGTAAGAACTTGCGAGAAACAATAAATACACAAAGAGGAATGCATATGCTAAAGACAAAATCAGAGAAATGAAGAATGGAAAGGATTTAAAGCTACATCAATTTTAGAACGGCGAAATGAGCTAAGTAACACAAACATTAGCTATACATTGCAGTAGATAAGCATTCTCATCATACAAGCATCATAATCGCATCATGAAAGCATTGCATAAGCATTTCATGGCATAACCATTGCATACACATTTCATAACATAATCATTACATAAGCATTATACTCGCACAAGTATTTTACAAAATTTTACAAATTATCCAGAATCTCTCACAGAACTATTTATAATCTCTCAAGAGTGTTATTCAGAATCTCTCAAGCGATATTATTTGGAATCTCTCAAGGTATTATTCAGAATTTCGAGAGAATGAGTCATAATTTCTCGAGAATGTGATTAGTTTGCGAAATGTGGTTATTTCGCAAAATTATAAGCAACTTGAAGAGATTATACTATCGCATGAGCATAAAGCATGAGACAGAGGCAAAATGAGAATGAAGATACAACTCCCTCATCCAACATTCTCTTAAAGATTCTACTTTCAAAGATAAAGAACAGAGGCAATTATGGATAACCAAGAAAATTTTTTATGTTCTTTATCTTCTCGGCAAGAATCACTTCCAAAGAAGATATTCACCGGTGAACAACAAGAATCTTCACCAAAAATGGAATAATAACTTCCATGAACAGAGGCAATACTTCTTATACTTCAAGGATTAATACTTCTTATTCACTTCGCAAAGTTTCGGAACTTCGCAAAAGAATAGAGCATTGCATGAGGCAAAGAACATGGAGCGAGAGTTTCACATGATGGATTCGCAATACTTCTTATATTTAGAAGATTAAGTACTCCTTATAATTCTCAAGGATACTTCATACTTCTTATAATTCTCAAGGATACTTCATACTTCATACTTCTTATACTTCTTCAAGGATACTTCATACTTCATATACTTCGGGATAATATTTCTTATTTACTTATAAAGCTTGAACTTCGCAAAAAGAATAGAGGCAAGTACGTACTTTTCAAGTCCAAGTATTCTTCCGCTCGTTCCTTCATCAAACAAAGATCAAAGATTACATCAACAACGGATTTTCCTTAAAGAATGCTCTTCAAGCAATATTCAAGGAAAAAGAGGCAAGATGTAGGATTCAAATATCGCACAACATATTTTCTTAGCTTGCGAGATTTATTATTTTCCTTAACTCGAGAAAGATTGCGAGATTCATTATTTTCCATAACTCGCGAGAATGTAGCAAGACTCGCGAGAATGTCTCGCGAGAAGGTAGCAAAAGCCTGCGAAATTATTAAAGGGGTCGCGAGAATGTCTCGCGAGAAGGTAGCAAGAGCCTGCGAAATTATCAAAGAGCTCGAGAGAATATGAGTCAGTATGTGAGCTGTCATCCACTATGTAAACACCTATATAAAGAGGAGAGCAGGAGAGAGAAAGGGAGGACACTTTTAGGAGAGAGAGAAATATTTTGGAGAGAGATATTTTTAGAGAAGGATTTATTTTCTTTATGATCTTCTTCCCCTAAAACTAGATCTAGAGCTCTAGAAAATATCCATTAATGGAGATTGTAAATGTAATACCAATGTAACCTCAACAATCATAGTGAAGAATCGTGGATGTAGATCACATTGATCGAACCACGTAAAAAATCTTATGTGTCTATTTAAATTTCTAGCACTTATATTTGAAATTCATATCATTAATAAGATTTAGATCTACAAAATATAGTGAGGGGTGTAGTGTGGGATTTCCTGCAACTACAATAATCGGTGTTCTCCAGTCGTTGTCTTCAGTCTCCTCAGGTTGCGAGAGCCATGTCGAAGCTATGGTTCGTCTCTTTACCGTCAGGGTTTCCTCTAAACCTTCGAACTGCATCTTCGATGCTAACATGGCTAGGCAATCAGCATGTTTGTTGCTTCCGCGACCAACATGTATTATGGTCGCATCGGCGAAGTAATTTAGCAGCCTTTGTGCCTCGGATCTATATGGGTCCAATGTCAATTCCTTCAGAGTGTACACTCCATTCATCTGGTTGACCAGTAATTTAGAAGCACCTCTTATTTCCAGACGCGTGGCTCCGGCTTGTTTGGCTAATGACAATCCTATGAGAAAGGCCTCATATTCTGCTGAATTGTTGGTGCAATGAAAGTCTAGCTTAAAGGAATGCGAGAAGACTTCACCCGTTAGGGATACTAGAACCACCCCTGCTCCTCCGGTATTATTGCTAGGGGTGGCAGAGCCATCAAAAAATAATAGCCACGCTTCTTCTTTGATAAAAGAGATTTTCGGAAAATCTCCAGGAAGGTCCTCGTGTAGCGCTGTGGTGCTCTCTCCTGGGAAAGCTGCTAGCAAATCCGCAACCGCTTGTCTTTTGATAGCTCTTGGGAAAGCACACGTTATATCAAACTCTGACATTTGGATGAGCCATTTGGCTGGCCTTCCTATAAGGGCCGGTTTTGAAAGCAGGAACTTCACAAGATCAGACTTAGATATCAGCACCACTTTGTTTGAGAGCAGATAATGCCTAAACTTTTGGATGGAGTGAATCAGGGCTAGGCACGCTTTTTATGCTTTGGGATATCTGAGTTCGCATCTCTAAAAGTTCGACTGAAGTAGTATATAGGGTGCTCAATTCCTTCGTCATCTTCTTGGGCGAGAATAGCTCCAACAACAGTGTCACTGAAGGCAGTGTAGAGGCACAATGGTCTTCCTTGTATCGGGGATTTCATGATGGCTGGGGATGACAATATTTGTTGAATCTTCCGAAACGCCTCTTGTTGTAGTGCGGTCCAGACGAAGCTTGCTCCCTTTTTCAGCAAGGGGGTAAATGAAGCGACAAGCTAAGCTAAACCCGGTATAAAACGCCGAATGTAGTTTACCTTACCCATGAAGCTCTGGAGCTCTTTCACGGTCCGCGGGGGCGGCATCGTGAGGATGGGTTGGGTTTTGACTGGATCGACTTTGATTCCCTCGACGGTCACCCTGGAAACCTAGGAATTTTCCCCGAAGAAACACCAAAGGCACACTACAACGGGTTCATCTTGAGTTTGTATTCGCGACACCTTTCAAACACACCATGCAAAGACCTTTGAATGAGCCGCCTTGAGTTTTTGATTTAACCACTATGTCAACTTGTTGATGGTGGATTTTCATTTAAGGTTAAAATTGTAAAAACCGAGAAAATCATGCTACCGACATCTTGTAAAAGATAAAGCCATTAATAAGTGTTGGATACTCCTTCACTTTACTAATTCACCTAGAATGGAGCATGTGGCAACAATCCCATTCTGTGAATACATGAAATTCATCCAGGTTGGAGCATGTAGAAACAATCCCATATACCCCTGTGAATTTATAGCATTATTAATTAATGCGTGAGCAAACCTTGTATTTCTGTACTCATTATCGGTGCGGCATGACGACCGAGTGTTGCTCTCGAGCAGAGCAACATGAACCTCCAAGCATTATAATGAAAGCATGTACGAAATACCCGTACAGGTTGCAACTCTCGGTGTGTTATACTATCCCGATTGAGAACTCTCGGTGTGTTATACTAGCCCGATTGACCATTCGTGCGCGTCCGTATCGGTCTGGATATGATCTCGTTCATCCAACCTCACCAAATGTGATTGGATGGCCTCCGGATCAATTCCATAACCCCCAAGCGGGTATGGAATATTCATTTGCCGAACCAACGCGGACCCCGCATGGTCGGCCTCCCCAAAATATTGGCATAGCTTGCCAAAAAACGTCCAAACCAGAGCGTATGGACGGAAAACCTAAATTAGGGTTTGCGGCATATTACATGTGTCGCAAAAATGTCTCAACCATCCATCTTCACGGGTATAGATGGAGGGTGTAGATGTAGATTCAAAGGGCCCGAGCATGTCAACACAATCACCGTGGCCCGCCTACATACCTGGCCAATTGGTCGGGACCAACCATGGTTGGTTATCCCACCCGTACGCCGAATAAAGCATGGTCGCACGGCCGTGGAACCCAAAATTAGGGTTTTGAGCATCACGAGCGTCCATCTTCTCGGACGAATGGAGGGTCCTGTTAGATTAAGCAGTCCGGTCATACCAAAGATGACCACCGTGGGCCCGTCTATCCTCACCTGATCGGCCAAGGCATATCATTCACTGCTATCCCAAAACGCGCGTCCAAACTTGCGTGGTCACACTTCCCAAATTTCAAACTGATCTCGACCACTCAACTTCACTGGACGATTTGAGTGGCTTAGATCACGTTTTCAAGGGACAGTCAGGTATAGGCGTGAATACCATCCTACCACCTACACGTCGAACGGATTGGGCAAGACCGACCAAGCTTGGTCGTCTTGAAGCGCGCGCCCGAAGTTGGCACGATGTGCGGCTTTTGCGGCACCGGATTTACATTGCAAAATCGATCTCAACCACCCCTCTTTGCTCGGTCAAATCGAGTGGCCTAGATCGCGCCTTTATGGGGACAGAGAGGTACGGACGTGTACACCGGCATGCTGTTTACACGCATGCCCTGGTCGGTCCTTTCCAAAACTCTTCCCATGCTTGGTTTCACCAAGTCGAAGAGTGATGCTGCGCACCTCTTCAAAACCCTAATTCCATCAACGGTCGCATATGAGTGTCTCAAAGATCATCTCGTCCGTCCCAGCCTTCACCCGCTTGGTTATACAACCACAGTCACGAGTTAATTGGTCAATGAGGCGTCATGGTGATCACCACCCGTCGCTTTACCACACCATGATGCGAGACTCGCATAAAAATACACACGATACTTCACAAGTATCGGTTTCTGAATAACGCAGTTATTCAATTTAACATCACATGCTACCTTTTGTGGGTCCCACGATCCACACATTCCAAACATCAATCATGTCACAAACTGGGGGATACATACGGGGTATTGGTCCGCGGTTTACAGCGTGCGGCGTGCAATGCGCCATCACAAGAACGTGTCGAAGTCATGGACGGTTAGAGATGACGGAGAAGTGGGAAAGCCCGGTCGTGTGACACTAACACATTACTCCACTACTCCATCACTCCACTTTCTCCACTTCCCACGAGAGACGTGAATAAGGCTCAAATGACTTGTATAAATAGGTTCTCCTCCCTATTTTCCAAACAAGAAGAAAAACAACACAAGTCCAGACGAGACGAAACCAAGTGTTAATACAAAAACGTATTCAAACACCCGAGCTCGCTTGCATCAATCGTAAGCCTGCTCACCTTTACGTTACAAGTCATAAGCAAGCCAACACCTTCACAATCTCAACACCTTATTCGCTTTCCTCCCTAAGATCAACCCCATCTCCTTCACTTTGTGACCGAAACAAGTCTGGAACGACCATTTCTTGGTTTAGGCCGGACTTGCACAGATTGATTTCCGAATCTACAAGCACTCACCGCGCAGTGCATTTGTTTAGGGTTTAGATTCATTCCTCATCCACACACCCCAAATTACCAAAACCGGCAGAATAGTTTTCACCCATAAACAATTGGCGACCACAGTGGGAGGTTGATCTCTCGGTTGTAAAAAATTGAATTCTCAATTTTTCGGTTTTCATCTCGCGATGTATCTCACCAGAAACCACAGTGGTTCAGATACCATAAGAAGTATAGCTAGAATCTTGGAAGATGTCTTGGCAAATCAAGTGGTATCGCTAGAAGACGAGCGAAACATTCCGCCTTTTGAATGATATAACAAAGACAATTACAAGGAGGGTCGACAGATATCTACTCGAGACAAAGGCGAGAAACGCTGGATCCTTAGCCAGGGGTCACACCTTTACCAAAGGAGAAACGAAAAGAGCGCGTAATCGCAGGAGACTCAGAAATATGAACAACATGGTCCGACCAACAATGAAGACTCGAGGCAACTCCACGAGGAAAGGACTTGTCCGAAGTACTACAACGTCTCGCCGATAAGGAAAAGAGCCTCGCAGCCTACGGGCCCTGCTAGAAGATTTATATCTCAAGACTCTTGTTGAAGCCCTAAGACTGTCCAATCCGCATCGACCTTTCAACCAAGTGAAGAAATGCTTGAGGAAGGGGAGATCAATCAAGAAATACGTGAATACAGAGGATGGGAGCGTTCAATTCGATCACTCAGCAGTGATATTACGACACCTTCCACATCCCTTTACCCAGGCAAGCGATCCGCAGATATGATGGCACTCCACGTAGAGACATCACAATGCCCACTAACAAAGGAAAAGCTAGACTCAGAGTACCTACACTTTCCCTTCCCAATGAAGAAAATTTTGGAGTTGCTGGAGGCGTGGGTGCGAAACGGAGAGGTAGAGCTACCTCCAGTATGGCGTCCACCCACTGATCAAGAAGTAATGGACCCAAGGTACTGTGATTTCCACCGGTTCCTTCACCATCCCACCAGTGAATGCAACGCTTTGAAGCACATTGTTCAGGAGAAGCTTGGTTCAGAGGGATAACTCTCATTTTCTGAGAAATTAATGCGGACGATTTCCTTAGAGAGGCTACTTCGGTTTGATACAAGTAAGGCTTCAAAAGCAAGTAAGTTCTACTCAACAATTTTGCAAGAAAGATAGTTTTAGAATTCACTGGGGACTTAACATCTCGCACATAGAGAAAGAGGCTCAATGATCAAATGCCATGTTTGTTTCCATTCATACTTCCCTTTTATGCGACATTTGCAATTTCATATGACATGTGCGACCATTCATGACCAAGATGCAAATTCCATTTAAAATAACCTCTTTCAGAAAAGTTATTCACAAAACTATCCCAAATAAACCAATTCAATTACCTATTAATTCAAAACCGGAAGTCAAATTATGAAAGGAAATCCTCACTATCACTCAAAAAGAAAAACATCTAAAATAAGAGACAAGTATATGGCACGAATCCTTCAAGGAAAGTCCTTCAGCAACAACTCGTCCTTCTGGGCAAGAGCGACTTTCATCCTTTGAAGTATAGCCTCGGCTTCAACTCCTCGGACAACTTTTCGACCTCTTCTTCCCGGGCGAGTAACACATTCTGCGAAGGGGCCTCATCTTGTAATTTCGGAGCTCCCGAATCTCGGAGAAACCTTTGAGGAACCAAGGAGCATTGAAGTCGTCTTTGCACAAACACATCTTGATGGCACTTCCAGTCTTCAATCATCTCCTCGGAAACCTGTTCGACTGGGTTGTGATGCTCATCCCATGGATAGAAAATAAAGCCTCTGAAACGCGGTTGACCAATGCAAGACGACTTTTGAGCTTCGTAGTGGTAGCAATGTGGCCAGTGTTTCTCCCATATTTCCATGTACAACTCTTTGAACCGAGCCGGCACACCGAATCCTCCAACCAACACATGACCCGGATAAGGAACAATGAAAGGAGGATCGAACAAAGCTCCAGGTTGCGCTACCAATACTTCACCATCATGAGCCTTGTCAGTTGCAGGAGGTATTTCAGAAGAAGCCGCCACGACAGCTTTATTGATTGGAACATGCTCAGAACATTCTTCAAGGGGAGCCACCTCAACAATAGCGGATGTTGCCTCTCTTACATTCCTCCCGATATCTACTTCGCTCTAGGTGCTAATTTCCATCACGGACCCATCAACAAGATCACTTAGGGAGACGCCTTGTCCAACCGAGCTTGCATCATCTCTGTAATGGTCGGGAAAAGGAGCGGTTTCTCCAGACTTCTTAGCATGAAGATCAGTACCGCCAGACTTCTCAGCATGAAGATCGATGCACGCGGACTTCTCAACATGAAGGCCAACATTACCGGCCTTCTCATTCGAATGCGCGCCAACCTTGTGAAGACATTCTCTTTCGGAATTCCCTGATTTCAAGCAAGGATCACTCTTAGAAGAATTTACTCTGGAGAAATGAAGGAATCAACGGAAAGAGATTTAAATACCTGCATATTGGAGGAATTGAGGATCACCGAACCACATGCCTGCCTCTTAGATCTCTCTCCGCTGGGACTTGCAATACTCGGCTACGGGTCCGTTTGGTGAAGTGGCCTCAACCTGAAAATGCTCCTTCGGGACGTCGAAAGATGGCTCACCACGGAATCATCACAACATCCTCCGAGAATTCTTGGAAAGCCAACGATTTGCTTCCTCCAAAATTCCTTATACTTGTCGGTTACCACCGAGTTTCTCCCAATAGGCCGAAGGGAAAACTCACGATGCAAAGAATATGTCGGCATCAAAGATAACCGGGAGAAGTTCTTTCAAGCCTCCGAAGGACGAATAAAGGGAACACCACAGTCAAATCCCATTTGACGAGAAGCCCTGTCGATGTTGTACGGAGTCACAAGAAGAGCTTCGTTGAATAGAGACGGTTTATATCCCTAATGCAGGCTGCGAGATAAATAAGTTTTCCAAATTTCATAGTCTCGGAATCGGTACGCAACGCAGCATCAGGACCGTCAGAAGCGATAGCAAAAGTCTTTGGCTGAACAATGGAAGGGTGGATCGGCCCCCATGGGCGGAAATTTACAGAAGACACATTATCAAAAATATCCACGAGTTTCACACCGGTTCTGGGACGCCTCCTCTGCCAATTAAGTATTCTCGAGCCACCATACAAATTGCCGAGCGAAGTTGCAGGAGCAGGAGCATAACTTTTGAAATGTTCCCACAAGAATGCCTGAAGGAAAGCGAAGTGGACATACGACTCCACCTTCTTGTACCCGTTGGAAACATGCATATCCATTGCTAAGGCGTCCAGATGAGAATACAATGATCCAAGGAACAAGGCACCTAAGGGAAGAACTTCGCCTTTTGCTAGCTTTATAGCAATCTTAACCAGAACACCCCTTATGGTTTTCTTTCCGGCAACCGTCGTCATATATATCTCTCGGATAACCACAAAGACAGAATGCAATCACACCGGAGCTCGTTTTCCAACTCCTGGTTTGGCTCGGTTTACGGGAGACCATTCCGATACCCACCAGTGTAAAAGCATCTTGTATCTTTTTCCCCTCCTTGTCTAGATCGTCTAGTGCCGCCACCTTTCGGAGTATAGTGTCATGATCACGTTGTTCCGTGTCGAAAGCTCATAATAAAGATTCCCGATGAACGGAAGGTTCATCAATGCATTTCTACGCTTTTCCAGAGTAATAGTCATCTCTCCATCTAGATATAGCTGTATGAGTAGAAGGCGCCACCGAGAAATGAAAGTAATCAAGCCTGCGACATCTTTCTTAATTTCAAGAGTAGCAGATGCCATGACTACATCGAGGATTTGCGCTTTGGTCAAATTGGCTTTAATGTTCTTATTATTCAACATGCGCCTCATCCATCCTTCATAGGAGCCCAGTGGAGTATGACAAGTCTTGAAGTCGATAGGAGATGGCGGATATTCATTTCTTTGAAGACATAACCTCATCACAAGTGCCAAAGAAGAAGATGGATCTCCTATATTTTCTCGAATCGGAAAGCGGGACTATCTGTGAGAGGATGTTTCCTAATGTTTGGAAAAGACAAGGTGAACAACTCATCGGCAATGTTCGGCATATCTTTGAAGGCTGTCAACACTTCCCGGACTTGGCACCGGCATTATCTCCCGGAAGGCATATCGACGGAGTTCTTTTCTTCATTCTACAATAAATACGAAGTCAGTACCTAAAAAAAAAAAAAAAAAAAAAACGTGAGAGCAAGGAAGAACCGGACGAAGTACGGCGGCGCAACAAAGTCCGACGGCGGCGAAAATCCGGCGTCGTCAACGGCGGGCGTCGGTAGGGGCGGCAGCAAGGTCGTGGACGGGAGCTGGCCAAAAAAAAAATATATATATGTGAGAAAGAAAAGGGTCTGTCCCTTTTATAAACAAATAATTGGAAGAATCCCAATAGAAAAAGGATTCCTCTTTTGATTCAAACGCCCAAGGAAGGAAACCGGTCTCACCAACGGATTCCATACAAGCGCAACGGCATGGATAACTAGCGATCGGTCAATACTCTCCGGGTAAACTTTCTTTATCCTGTCTTTCTCACATATGTATGTCACCATTTCATGCCTACCCCACAATAGTGTAACCATTATGTGCTAGGCAGGGGACTTAATGTTGATGGTGGATTTTCATTTAAGGTTAAAATTGTAAAAAAAAAAATCATGCGCTGACATCTTGTAAAAGATAAAGCCATAAATAAGTGTTGGATACTCCTTCACTTTACTAATTCACCTAGAATGGAGCATGTGGCAACAATCCCATTCTGTGAATACATGAAATTCATCCAGTTGGAGCATGTAGCAACAATCCCATATACCCCCGTGAATTTATAGCATTATTAATTAATGCGTGAGCAGCCTTGTATTTCCTACTCATTATCGGTGCGGATGACGACTCGAGTGTTGCTCTCACAGAGCAACACGAACCTCCAAGCATTATAATGAAAGCATGTACGAAATACCCGTATGTGTTGCAACTCTCGGTGTGTTATACTAGCCCGTTGAGCATCCGTCTTTGGCCCGTATCAGTATCTGGATATGATCTCGTTCATCCAACCTCACCGAGCGTGATTGGATGGCCCGGATCAATTCCATAACCCCCAAGCGTGTATGGAATATTCATCGCCGAACCAACGCGGACCCCGCATGGTCGGCCTCCCAAAATATTGGCATAGCTTGCCAAAACCTCCAAACCGAGCGTATGGACGGACCCTAAATTAGGGTTTGCGGCATATTACATGTGTCGCAAAATAGTCTCAACCATCCATCTTCGCGGGTATAGATGGAGGGTGTAGATGTAGATTCAAAGGGCCCAGAGCATGTCAACACAATCACCGTGGGCTCGCCTTACATACCGACCAATCGGGTCGGGACCAACCATGGTTGGTTATCCCAATTCATACGCCGAATAAAGCATGGTCGCACGGCCGTGAAACCCAAAATTAGGGTTTTGAGCATCTAGAGCGTCCATCTTCTCCTAAGCACGAATGGAGGGTCCCATATTAGATTAAGCGTGTCCGGTCATACCAAAGATGACCACCGTGGGCCCGTCTATCCCCTCACTGATCGGCCAAGGCATATCATGCCCGGTATCCCAAAACGCGTCCAAACTTGCGTGGTCACACTTCCCAAATTGCAATCGATCTCGACCACTCAACTTCACCGGACGATTTGAGTGGCTTAGATCACGTTTTCATGGGACAATCAGGGTATAGGCATGAATACCAGCCTACCACTTACACGTCGGACGGAGTTGGGCAAGACCGACCAAGCTTGGTCGTCTTGAAGCGCGCGCCCGAAGTTGGCACGATGTGCGGCTTTGCGGCACCAGATTTACATTGCAAAATCGATCTCAACCACCCCTTTGCCGGTCAAATCGAGTGGCCTAGCTCGCGCCTTTATGGGACAGAGGTACGGACGTGTACACCAAGCATGCTTGTTTACACGCATGCCCTGGTCGGTCCTTTCCAAAACCCTTCCCATGCTTGGTTTCGACCAAGTCAAGAGTGATGCTGCGCACCTCTTCAAAACCACGATTCCATCAACGGTCGCAGATGAGTGTCTCAAAGATCATCTCGTCCGTCCTGCCTCACCGGCTTGGTTATACAACCCTGGTAAGGAGTTAATTGGTCAATGAGGCGTCATGGTGATCACCACCCGTCGCTTTACCACACCATGATGCAGTACCTGCATAAAAATACACACGATACTTCACAAGTATCAGTTTCCTGAATAACGCAGTTATTCAATTTAGCATCACATGCTACCTTTTGTGGGTCCCGCGATCCACACATTCTAGACATCAATCATGTCACAAACTGGGGGATACATACTGGGGTATTGGTCTGGCGGTTTACAGGTGCGTACGTAAACGCGCCATCACAAGAACGTGTCAGGAAGTCATGGACGGTTAGAGATGACAGGAGAAGTGGGCAAGCCTGGTCGTGTGACACTAACACATTACTCCACTACTCCATTACTCCACTTTCTCCACTTCCCACGAGAGATGTGAATAAGGCTCAAATGACTTGTATAAATAGGTTCTCCTCCCTATTTTCCAAATAGAAGAACAAAAACAACACAAGTCCAGACGAGACAGAAACCAAGTGTTAATACAAAAACGTATTCAAACACCCAGAGCCTGCTTGCATCAATCGTAAGCCTGCTCACCTTTATGTTACAAGTCATAAGCAAGCCAACACCTTCACAATCTCAACACCTTCTTCGCTTCCCTCCCTAAGATCAACTCCATCTCCTTCACTTTGTGGACCAAAACAAGTCCGGAACGGCCATTTCTTGGTTTAGGCCGACTTGCACGGATTGATTTCCGAATCTACAAGAACTCATCGCAGTGAGTGCATTTGTTTAGGGTTTAATTTCATTCCTCATCCACACACCCCAAATTACCAAATCCGGCAGTAATAGTTTTCACCCATAAACACAACTACATAATCTTCAACTTGCATGTGCATAATGTCATGGAAAATAGTGGTCATGGTGCGTTGGTAGGTGCCACCGGCATTTTTCAAGCCGAAAGGCATCACAGTATAGTAAAAGTTTCCGAGAGGAGTTCGAAAAGCTGTTTTACTTGCGTCGTGCTCGTGCATCTTTATTTGATTGTAGCCGCTGTATCGGTCCATAAAAGAGAACATACCGTGTCCACTGGTGGCGTCTACCAGCATGTCAATATTAGGAAGAGAAAAATTGTCCTTGGGGCAACATTTGTTTAGGTCCCTAAAATCAACACATCACCTGATTTGGCCACTCTTCTTCTTCACTGGAACCACGTTGGCCAACCAGGTGGGATGGTGGATGGGTTTGATGAAACCGGCGGCTAGCAGTTTTTGAATCTCTATCTTGATCTGTTCCTCCATATCGTGTCCGAACTGTCTCGGAGATTGTTTGACCGGTTTGGATTCGGGTATCGTGCATTTCCTTGTATATCCATACGAACACATCTTGATATTCCCTAAGAAGGTCCACAAGTTTTACGCGTTCAAAGACATAGAGCCGAGCTAATTGAGACAGCCGTGGAGATTCCTCGCTTCCAATGTTGACAACTTCAAGTTCATCTGTGGTGGAGTTGGTTCCTTCTTGTAGTTGTCGAGGTGCATCCGGCATCTCCTCTTGTGGCTTGCTGCTTTGATTGCATTCTACTGGGCGGAGAGACTAGGCGGTAGTCTCCCATGTTAATTGCTAACAGCGGCGCCGATATACGGTTTTCCCTTTTTCATCACGACTTGCGATAAAAGCCCGCTCCCGCTTGACATGAGAATGAGCCAGATTTCCGCTTGACGAGGGAAAATTGGCGTTCTTTTCCTTTGGAGGGATTGCGTCAGATCGAGCTTCTTTGTGAAATGATGTGATCCTATCCTCTTCTTCGATTGACGCCCACGTCGGTAGTGGAGTGTAGCGAACCTTGCCTGCTGTACCCCGTGAATTTTTCTTTGGTTCGAACATCTCCATACCACGATTGGTGCATAAGGAGATAATGATGCGGGGGATGCGGATGACTTCTCCGTTCAACATGGTCTTCGAGCACTTTGATATGTCGAAGGAATGATCATGTTGTCGTGGAGCCACGGTCTTCCCAAGATCATGTGGTAGTCCCTCTTTTTGATTACTTCGAACTTCACCTTTGACCGGAATGGTCCCACCGACAAATTTAGGTTGATGTATCCATACGTGCTGGTTTGGTTGCCTTCGAAATATGTCATCATGGTAAGCTATTGTACGACTTCGCTCTGCCGCACCTTGGTTGTCCTGAGCGTTCTAAGGGTAATGACATTGGAGGACGCTCCTGTGTCTATGAGGGCCCTTTTGAACTCCACATCCTTGATGCGGACAGTGACGTGTAGAGCCCGGTTATGTCCTTTTCTGCCATCATGTCGTCTTCAGTAAATGTTATATTGTTTACGGACACCTCTGACATCCTTGAAGTTTCTGGGCGTAAAGAAACAAAACACGCGTCTGGGGCTATTTGATTGATAGCAGCAAATGTTTCTGCTCGCTGGTCTTTTGAAAGGTGTAGAAGTTCACACAAGTTTTCCACCAACACGACTACCTTCTGGTCTACCGGTTTCTGATTGGTGGTGAAGCTGTTAACTTGAGAGCAATCATCCGAGACGTCAGTCCCCAGTCTTGGAGTTTCCGGGATGGGCGAATCACTCAGATTCGATGTCAGGCTGATAAGAAAGTTGAGTATGTTGTTGATCGCTTCCTTCATCAGGTCCATGTTTCTTGCGTGGATCTCCTGAACTTGTGCCAATTCGGCCAACCTTGGAATTTCCCCATCGGTTGCGCCATTAGGTGTAGTGTTGGGAGAGGGAACATCGCCATTCTCTAGAGTCTGAGCGGAGTTTGGGATCATGGATTCAGCTCTAAGACCAACCATCTTCTGAGAATTGGGGTCGAGAAGTGAAATTGGGGATTGAAAATCGATATCGCAACCGAGAGATTAATCTCCCACTGTGGTCGCCAATTGTTTGTGGGTGAAAACGGTTTCTGGTGTTTTTGGTAATTTTGTGTGTGTGGATGAGAAACAAGTCTAAACCCTAAACAATGTACTTTGCACGGGAGTACTTTTTGATTCAAGTGATCAATCTGTACAATCCGGCCTAAACCAAGAAATGGCCATTCCGGGGCTTGCTTTGGTCACAAAGTGAAGGAGAAGGGTTGGTCTTAGGGAGGGAATCGAAGAAAGGGTTGAGACCGAGAATAGTTGATTCGGGAAGTGTGGGTGTTTCGTGACTTGTATCGAGAAAATTGAACTGCCTAGTCAATGAAAAGCTATCGATGATTTCCTCGGATGTTGTATTCTTCTCCTGGCAAAAACTTGTTGTTTGGTGGAAAATAAGTGAGACCTATTTATACAAGTCGCAACAAAACATACCCTGGTCTCTTAGGAAGTGGAAACGATTGAGTGGTGGAAGAAGGGAGTAACGGTTAACGCCTAGAATTTATGTTTCCATAATGAAGGATATGTTTACACCATTACTTCTTGCTATTCCTAACCGCCCCGCTTTATGACACTTTCTGTAACGGGCGTATTGCACGCCGCACGCTGTAAACCGCCAGACCAATACCCTGATGAGTATCCCCCAGTTTGTGACATGTTTTGATGTCTCAAGTGTTTTCGTGGAAAACATGTAGCACTTTGCAACGTGTGGCAAGTTTAAAATTGAGAGGCTTGCCGTGGGTAAATAGCATATGTGATGCTAGGCTCGTTTTGGCTAGTCGCCTAAAACTTGTCACGAGCTGAACTGCTCGGTGGCGAATTTCGATGGCTAAGATTATATCTCATGAGGAAGAGTGGCCATTGATTATGGCCGCATCTTGTTGTATAGCGAAGTGGCGCCATTAGCATAGTAGTGCACGGTGGAGCCATGGCATAACGGCATGCTAGTGTCATGCCAGTGGCGTAGTGTCATGCCAGTGGCGTAGCTGCGGCATAGCGACATGCTAGTAGCTGTGGCATGGTGGCATGCCAGTGATCGTGACATAGTGACATGCTAGTAGCCGTGGCATACCGGCATGCTAGTAGCTGTATCATGGTGGCATGCCAGTGGCCGTGGCATAGCGGCATGCTAATAGCTGTGGCATGGTGGCATGCCAGTGGCCGTGGCATAGTGACATGCTAGTAGCTGTGGCATGGTGGCATGCTAGTGGTCGTGGCCTTGCAACATGCTAGTAGTTGTGGCATGGTGGAATGCCAGTAGTTGTGGCATGGTGGCATGCCAGTGGCCGTGGAATAGCTACATGCTAGTACATGTGGCATGGTGGCATGCTAGTGGCCGTGGTGTTGTAGCATAGCCAAAGTTTAAGATTTGGCTCCGTGACTAAAGTTAAGGCTTGGCGGCATGGCCAAGGCTAGGGATTGGTGGCATGGCCAAGGTTAGGGCTTGGCGCCGTTGTCAAGGCTAGGGCTTGGCGGCGTGGCCAAGGCTAGGGATTGGCGTCGTGGCCAAGGTTAGGGCTTGGCGCCGTGGCCAAGGTTAGGGCTTGGCGGCATCGCCAATTTAGGGTTTGATGTCGCGGCCAAAGTTTAGGGTTTGGCGGCATGGTCGCTCAAAAAGTTGCCATAATCCTGTTAGTTTGGTGGCGAACTTGGATGGCTGAGATTGTATCTCAGGAGGAAAGGTAGCCGTCGATCATGGCTAACTTTAATTGGCAATGGCGCCTTTAACTTGTGCTAGCGGCATTGCAGCATGGCTGGCATGGCTCGTGCATGCCTTCTGCGCGATTACACGCGTAGCCACCATCAAATTTTGGCACATTAGTGTGGAAATCTTGCCTAAATTAGGGTTTGGCTTTTCGAAACCCTAATTAGCCTATATTGCACGTCGCATGGGGTGAGTGGCCATGTTTAGCGCGTTTGGCATGTGTATGTGGCATGTGTGCCTGGTATGTGCGTTTGGCATGCTGGTGGATTTTTGGGAAACCAATCGGCTTTGCGGCCATCTAGCGCGGTTTCCTTCTTTTCAACACTGTGGCGAGTTTAAAGTAACCTAATTGGTTAATGTAAGAGGGCCGGCCAGGCATGGGCGTGGCTACACTTATGTGTGAGTGTGGCGGTTTTAAAGCGACCTGATTGGTCTATGGGAAGTGGGGCCTAACAAGCTAAGGCGTGGCCACACTTCCAGTGCGCTGTGGTGGATTTAATCGCCTAGTTTGGCTAAGCATAGTTTTTCAACCAACGGGGTCTAGTGTATCACGCGGGCGCGAAACCATAATTTTGAAAATTAGTCGGGTTCATGAGTTTTTTTGTGAGTTATCACAATACTTGGCTGGATTTTGTATGCTGCCACAACAATACTTATCTACGAATGCACGTGTGTTTTCCGTCCCGAGTATTTCGTGCGATCGCCTTAATCTTTGGTACTTGGAAGTTCATGCTACTCCGCCGAGAGTGAACATAAATCCGTCATGCCATACCGATATTAAGGGTTCTGTAGGGGGAACATAGCACAGAAAGTACTCAGTGAGTCTTGTATTGGCGAGGTGCCGAAATTTACAGAGTGTTTGGGATGGTTTCTACATTCGCCAGTCTGGATAAATTTCATGTAAATATATTGAATGGCTCAAAATATGTCGGTGGAGAGGTTAGCACTCACGGCACCGTTTCCTTGCAGAGTGACGTCACATCAGATGCAAGGTTTTACGATTTTAACCCTAAGCTAAAAACCACCATCAACACCAGGCCGGTAGACATGGAGGTCATGGCTAGCTAAGCTAAGGATAAGGTTGTCGTGGCCACTAGAAAGGCCAAACCGGGAGATAGCGGGGTCGTGGCCTAACTAGCTAACTGGCTAACTAGGAAGCTAAGGAGGTCGTAGCCATATGGCTAGCTAGGCGAAACATGGCTAGGCCGGAAGACAAGGTAGCTTTTCTTTCAAATAGAAAGGGATATCGTGGCCAATGACATGGCCAGGACGAAGGATAAGATAGCCATGGCCAATGGCCAGTCTAAAGGGTAAAGAGGCCGTGACCAAGACAAAGTGGCTATGGCTGGTTGGAATAGACTAGGAGGTCGTGGATAGTTAGGGAACTAGTGGCTACGACCTTGGATAGTTTGCTAGATAGGGATGCCGTGGCCAAAGACATGGCCATGCTAAGAGATAAGAAATTTGTGGCCTGGATAGTGATGCGTGTCGTACCACAACAAATTAATTCAAGATTTTTCCACTCAATTAAAAATAATATAATGGAAGTCAAGTTCGTTCCCACGAGGAGCAAGAGATTCTAGTTGTAAAAATTGTCACGAAAGGGGGGTGTAAAAAGCAAAAGAAAATAAACAAAGCAATTAAAATCGAAAGTTGAAAGCAATAAGAGAGACAAGATCAAGGAATCCTTCTTCGTTACTTAAACAATGAATCAAGTTATGTTCTTTTCTACTTGTTATTAGTCACAGATTATCACCAACCGTAGGATAGCAGGTCCGCTTAGCTAGCCCCAAAATCCCTAATTTCACTGAGTAACGAGTCCGCTTAGTTATCGAGATTCTATCCAAAAGAACCACCCTGAGGTTCGCTTACAAGATGTAATTCCCTGAATGCATTAAGATTTATGAATTTAGGTTTAGTACTAGTAGTTAAACTCGGTTCGCTTGGTCCACTTTCTAGCGTTGTTTTTACACACAATCGCTCCACGGAATCCTCCGCAAGGTCTCGTGTTTTCTACTTGTGTAAAGTGTCGAGAACGATTACTTATTCCCTAACTTATACTAGATTTAGATTAAACTAACAAATCAATTTAGCATGCATTCTAAACAATCTATCAATCAATCATGAATGAATAAACATTCCTATTAGTAAAAACAAACGATAATCATGTGAAAAACTTCAAGAAAGAATTGAAACAAAACTCAAATCATGTTAAGAACTAGGAATTCATCCTCAATCAATAAAATTAGCTACTCATGCTAAAGAGTTCACACAAAGAATAAGAAAAGAAAAGTGTTGTGTGTGTAGAGAGGTATATAAAAAGATGTAGAAAACTTCTCTATTTATAGCCTTCAATATTCTCCAACTCTTCCAAGGATTAGAATCCTTTTCCTTTAGCAATTCAACTTCCAAATTCAAGTCTTTCTCAACTCTTCATCTTCTCTTTCCAAATTTGAGCCAAATTCTCCATCCAATTCCTAGTCCAAGTCTTTACACCCATGAGAGAAGTCCATAGAAAATTCTGGAATTTTTGCTCGCCGGAAAACTGGGATTGTGGCCGGAATCCGGCCGGAAAATCGCCGGAAAACTATCTCAGGTGACCGGCCCGGTCAACGGTTCAGTGAGTCAACGGTCCAACTCAGCGGGTCAACTCGGTCAGACCGAGTCAGATCGAGTCAGAGGGAGTCAGGGGGAGTCGGGTCTGGTTGCAGGTCGTGGTCGGACCCAAGTCACCGTGTCAGTCGTATCTTGCACGGGCCGGATCTTTGTGATACACAATGGTTGTGCTTGACCATGATGGTCACCTCGAAACCCGTAATGCACCATCATCACCAACTCCACGACTGTAATCCTAGCATGCCTCTCTATCACATCAACAAGACAGCTCAATCTCACCGCATCGGTTAGCACCATCCCATACATTCCTGCAACTCAACCGCCACCTGAAATACACCACAACAAGCACCAAGACCCGCACCTGCAATGGCTCTATATAAGCATTTCCTTCCCTGCACTACAAATGCTACAGCTTCAACTCAGAGTCGACATCATATAGCTCAGTTCATCTCAACTGCAGCATTAGCTCCAGCAATTCCACCTAGCAGCACCTCCTGAGTTGCAACCACTCCATTTCAAATTGAATCACAAAGATCAAATAGAGAGAAACCCATCATTTCACCGATTCAATGCCACAATAGCTCAAATGACCTATCACAGCTCTGCCAGACTCACACTTCACCACCAGAACCCTGGCAATCACCACAGACAATCCTAAGCATACATCTAAAGATTTCAACCCTTCATTGTGCTTGTAGCTTCAGCCATTCAAACCATTCCTTCTAACTCAGCAGCAACCAGTTCAATCCTCTTCTCGATCTGCTTGAACTCAAGAGCAATCTTCATTCTAAATCAAACCCACCTATTCTAGCTCTGTCTTAAGCACCACCTATTCAATATCAGACCCATCTGTCCATCTGAATCTCTCCACCAGCATCATTCTAAATTGCAGTACCACCAACAACCCTGGTCTTGTAATTCTTCTCAGCAACTCAGTACAATCGACATCCATCCCCACATCCTTAAACATCAACATCTCCATCTCTGAATTCAGGCTAACACAAATCGAACCCTTGAATCAAACCACCTCCAGTGTCATTCTTTGTTCAATTTCTTCACCACCGCAAACCCATTTCTCTGCTGAACTCAAATTACAGCCAACACATTTCACCCATCTTCTCGACCTTCTTCTCGGCTCCTGCTAAATCAAGCAAACCCTACTTAGTTCAATTTCTTCTTCTTGTTGATTCACAGACCCCTCTGCTTCTCTCTGATTCGAACAAGCTCAACCATAGACCCATCTGCTGTTACAGATTCAGCAGCTCAGAACCTACCACTGCCAACTTAATCCTTACACATCGATCTCAAATTTGTAGCTAACCCAAAGCAGCAGCATCGAGCTCTGTTCTTCTCAATTTCCTCTGCAACTGACCCAACAATTCTTCCTGAGCTTCAAGCCCTATTCTCTTCGAACTTCACCATCTTGCGATTCAACCACAAAACCCCTGAATCCTTACCGCCAGCTTCAATTCTCTGATGAACCCTAACATCAATTTCTCATGAATTTCTTCATCTGCTATAGCTTCATAATCATCACCGATTCGCTCCTTAACAGATTCAATCTCAGCAGCAACGTCTCAATGAAAACTGTGAGAAAGAGAGCTTCTTCTCGATTTAGGGTAGGATAGTGAAGTGGGTTTGGATCCGGTTTCGGGTTTGGATCCGGTTTCGAGCCATGGATAGGACCGACCCAATTGGATGCTATCCAAAGATAACCATCCTCCGGATAAGGGCTACCCGGTGTTAGTAACACCCATCACGAGTGATAAGGGGTACCCTGAATGAGAGCCCCTTAACCACCTCTGGGTTCCAAATAGTCTTCGCCCTTGATGAAATGACAAGTTTGCCCTTTTTGCTCAAATAGTGTAATTTCTTCTTCTTTTCCTCCGTGCGACTCCAAAGTAGCTATAAAACTCAAAACAAGCGTAAAATACATAATTTACAAGAAAAAATAGCAAAGAAAGCATAAACTACTAGATAGTAAATTAGGTGTATTCTACACCTATCAAATTCCCCCACACTTAGACTTTGCTAGTCCTCGAGCAAATCAAACTAAAAACTCACAACTTCAAAGTGTTCAAACGTCACAAGCATCCAAAGAGTTATGAGGACATAGAGTTTCTGCATGCTAGTAATAAGAAGTTAGAAATACTAAAGAACATATTCTCATTCTTAAATGTTGAGTGAGAAATAACCACACCATAATGAGAGAACGCGTGTTTGAGAAACGATCAATAAGCATTTCGCCTCGACTTCTGCCTCACCAAATAGGATTTTATGATAATTGCACTCAAAAAGACGGCTTTTTTATGGGTCTCACATGTGTGCAGGTAGGAATGAAGAGAGAATTCCTGCAACACGTTGAATGGTGGGAAGGACAACTTCCGAAATCTTTTAAAAACCCACATCTTTTAATATTTTGAAAAACCATTTTTCTGACGATCTCTACGAAAGGAAATCAACCATTATTATCGAGGATGAGATTACTTACTCACCTTCACATCCGATCGCCAATTATGATAACACCACTCTCACGGCATCCAATAGAAACGTCTTCCGCTCCTCGTCTTGATCTTCTTGGTCTTCGGTTTCAACTATTGGTGATAAACCCTTGAATTTTCGTAATTCCTTAACAATTTGTAACCTTTTTACCTTAAAAATCCTTGTCGCTTGAAACTTCCTTATAGATTTTCCTTCCCCACGGCTCAAATATTTCCCTTGTTTTTCTCTCTTTTTTTTTTCTTCTTTCCTTTTCTTTTCCTTTTTTCAATTTTTCATTTTTTTTTTTTTTTTTTTTTTAAATTAACAAGAGAAATTAAATACAAAATAAACCATGGCCGTGGGAGAAGTATTTTACCGCTTGATTCTTCACAACTTCACTGCCTTGAAATCATAAACTTCAAAAAATTCTCACCTTTTGATTTCGCTCTTATAAATAAGTCTTCATACTTGGATATAAAATTACCTCATTGTATTGTAAGTCCTCAACATATATGTAAAATCCTGCACTTTGTATGTTGCTTTACTTGTATTTGAAATTTGCTCTTTTTCTCGTTCCGTTGCTTGTAAACCATAAACTTTTCCAACTTTCCTTGTAGATTTTCATGTCACTCCTTGTTGATGATGAGAATGTTTCTATGGATCCGTTGTTGTTGCGAGAGAGAATGGTGCTAACTGCAAATCGAACTACAAGAAGGAAGCTTTCATCTATAGACGTCACCCTTCATGATTGACAAAATTAGCACTCAAGAGATCAAAGAGTAGTGCTTCTATTGGTGGGAGGTTGGGTAGCTCACCATTCTACCCGGAATTAACTTACGGTGACACACACTCAAAAGAAGCTCTTTAGTAGATGGAAAATTTCTGGTCGGTGCCTCACATGATATGAATACGGGTAGTCTCCACTAATGATTGATCAGCAACTCTTAATGCATTTCTCCCTGCACCAAATTCGCATCACCGGCATGATTAAATCCATTATTTAACACTCAAACAAGCAAGAAATCCGAATGTAATTCTCTAACACTTCCAAGTTCAATTATGTCGGTCAAAATCTCTATGTAAACATACCTAGAAGTATGCTAGTGACTCTAAAATCTTTAAAAGTTGGAATTTTTAAGTAAAACTTTTTTTTTTTTTTAATTTTTTTTTAAATACATGCTTAACCACTCCCCCACACTTAAACCTTACATTGTCCTCAATGTAATTGAATCCTCCTAGTAAAGTCAAGGTGGGAAATTTTAACATGATAAGGAACAAGAAAAAGAAATAACAAAAAGCAAAAGGATAAGAAATACAAAACCGATGGGTTGCCTCCCATTAAGCGCTTGTTTTAAAGTCGACGGAAGACTTAGCTCTTGCTAGATTCATTCCCCATATACTAACAATCTGAAAATTTGAGGATCCACCCATAATACTGTTTTGAAAACAATAACTCCATACAAATATTAGCACAAGAAAACAATAGTGAAATTATCGCTCGATAGAAATTTCCCCCACACTTATTCTCGTCCACACTCGGAAGTGTATAAAGAACATAGAATTTTGGTACTTCTATGTATTCCTCTTGGCAAACCTGCATGGTGTTAGCATCAAGTGTTTCCAATGGTGGATATCTAGAAACAAAATCATCCAAAAATACTTTCGAAGCACATACATTCAAACCAATAAGAGGTAAAGGAGAAGAATCAATATGCAAAGGGTTAGACAAACCTTGCACAATTTGTTGTATTATAGAATCCTCTTCATCCTTAAAAAATTCAAGTGAATTACTTACCTCTTGTATATCGTGGTCCTCTATTAAACCTTGCAACCATTCTTCGTCATTTTCTACCTTAACCAAAGTCTTGGCATCATTAAAATCATTGGCAAGTTCAATTGGGTCTTCCACAAAATCAATGAATGTGGTTTCATCCTCTAGTATCATCTCTTCAACATTCTCATCATCGGAATCGGGCCATTCACTAAAATGATTTTCATCGGTATAGATTGTAAGATCTTCATGTGCGGGTGTTACACCGTTTATAACAATCGGTAAGTCACACCCAATCTCCTCCTTTTGAATAGGTGAAGGATCGTTATTATGATCCGGAGTTGGAATAACTTCCTCATTGTTGCAACGTTCATACACTTCCGCGGACTCCCATCTTTCCCTAAGAAATTTTTCCAAGCAATAAATGCATCTTCCTCAAGCTCTTCCTTTTGAATAGGTGATTGATCATTATTAAGATCAAGGCTCGAGTAAGCTACACTAGCGTCTTCAAAAGTCTCCAAAGGTTGGTTAATTTATTCGTATAATTTCTCCGAATTCCTTTGAATTTCTCGATGTGATTCTTGCAACTTTTGTTGAAGATCCCCAATCATGGCGGAACATCTTATCTCGCAAAACTAGAGAATTTCGATCATAAACAAAACTATCCTCCCATCCTTGTGATTGTCCACTTACATACCCGTCATAAGGTTGTTGATATGTATGAGAATATCCATAATGTTCTGGGAATTTGATCATAGCCAAAAGATTGGTTTTGATTGTATCCTAAGGATGGTTGGAAGTTGTCATAATGTTGAGGTTGAAAACCGTATTGATTGTTGTAATATGCTTGCTCTTGTCCACCATACATGGAAATCCAAGCACCTTTGAAATAAGATTCAAAACCAAGTTAGATACGGAATAGAATCCAACAAAACAAGAATAAAGCAAAAAGAAAAATAAAAACAACTAAAATCGCCCGTTGCTCCCCGGCACCGGCGCCAAAATTTGATGCGTGTCGTACCACAACAAATTAATTCAAGATTTTTCCACTCAATTAAAAATAATATAATGGAAGTCAAGTTCGTTCCCACGAGGAGCAAGAGATTCTAGTTGTAAAAATTGTCACGAAAGGGGGTGTAAAAAGCAAAAGAAAATAAACAAAGCAATTAAAATCGAAAGTTGAAAGCAATAAGAGAGACAAGATCAAGGAATCCTTCTTCGTTACGAAACAATGAATCAAGTTATGTTCTTTTCTACTTGTTATTAGTCACAGATTATCACCAACCGTAGGATAGCAGGTCCGCTTAGCTAGCCCCAAAATCCCTAATTTCACTGAGTAACAGTGTCCGCTTAGTTATCGTTTCTATCCAAAAGAACCACCACGAGGTTCGCTTACAAGATGTAATTCCCTGAATGCATTAAGATTTATGAATTTAGGTTTAGTACTAGTAGTTAAACTCGGTTCGCTTGGTCCACTTTCTAGCGTTGTTTTTACACACAATCGCTCCACGGAATCCCTCCGCAAGGTCTCGTGTTTTCTACTTGTGTAAAGTGTCGAGAACGATTACTTATTCCCTAACTTATACTAGATTTAGATTAAACTAACAAATCAATTTAGCATGCATTCTAAACAATCTATCAATCAATCATGAATGAATAAACATTCCTATTAGTAAAAACAAACGATAATCATGTGAAAAACTTCAAGAAAGAATTGAAACAAAACTCAAATCATGTTAAGAACTAGGAATTCATCCTCAATCAATAAAATTAGCTACTCATGCTAAAGAGTTCACACAAAGAATATGAAAAGAAAAGTGTTGTGTGTGTAGAGAGGTATATAAAAAGATGTAGAAAACTTCTCTATTTATAGGCTTCAATATTCTCCAACTCTTCCAAGGATTAGAATCCTTTTCCTTTAGCAATTCAACTTCCAAATTCAAGTCTTTCTCAACTCTTCATCTTCTCTTTCCAAATTTGAGCCAAATTCTCCATCCAATTCCTAGTCCAAGTCTTTACACCCATGAGAGAAGTCCATAGAAAATTCTGGAATTTTTGCTCTCCGGAAAACTGGGATTGTGGCCGGAATCCGGCCGGAAAATCGCCGGAAAACTATCTCAGGTGACCGGCCCGGTCAACGGTTCAGTGAGTCAACGGTCCAACTCAGCGGGTCAACTCGGTCAGACCGAGTAGGATCGAGTCGGGGAGTCGGGGAGTCGGTCTGGTTGCGGGTCAGGGTCAGACCCAAGTCAGCTGTGTCAGGTCAGTCTTGCACAGGCCATTGCAACCTTGCACAGGCCAGATGCTGTGATACACAATGGTTGTGCTTCAGCCATGATGGCTGCCTGAAAACCTGTAATGCACCATCATCACCAACTCCAGCCCTGTAATCCTAGCATGACTCTCTATCACATCAACAATGTTGAAGACTCAATCTCACTGCATCAGTTAGCACCATCCCATACATTCCTGTAACTCAACCGCCACCTGAAATACACCACAACAAGCACCACGACCCGCACCTGCAATGGCTCTATATAAGCATTTCCTTCCCTGCACTACAAATGCTACAGCTTCAACTCAGAGTCGACATCATATAGCTCAGTTCATCTCAACTGCAGCATTAGCTCCAGCAATTCCACCTAGCAGCACCTCCTGAGTTGCAACCACTCCATTTCAGCTGAATCACAACATCAAATAGAGAGAAACCCATCATTTTCACTGATTCAACAGCCACAATAGCTCAAACAGCCTATCACAGCTCTGCCAGACTCACACTTCACCACCAGAACCCTGGCAATCACCACAGACAATCCTAAGCATACATCTAAAGATTTCAACCCTTCATTGTGCCTGTAGCTTCATCCATTCAAACCATTCCTTCTAACTCAAAGAAGAACTTCGTTCAATCCTCTTCTCGATCTGCTTGAACTCAAGAGCAATCTTCATTCTAAATCAAACCCACCTATTCTAGCTCTTGTCTTAAGCACCACCTATTCAATATCGGACCCATCTCATCCATCCGAATCTCTCCACCAGCATCATTCTAAATTGCCGTACCACCAACAACCCTGGTCTTGTAATTCTTCTCAGCAACTCAGTACAATCGACATCCATCCCCACATCCTTAAACATCAACATCTCCATCTCTGAATTCAGGCTAACACAAATCGAACCCTTGAATCAAACCACCTCCAGTGTCATTCTTTGTTCAATTTCTTCACCACCGCAAACCCATTTCTCTCGCTGAACTCAAATTACAAATGAACACATTTCACCCATCTTCTCGACCTTCTTCTCGGCTCCTGCTAAATCAAGCAAACCCTACTTAGTTCAATTTCTTCTTCTTGTTGATTCACAGACCCCTCTGCTTCTCTCACGATTCGAACAAGCTCAACCACGACCCATCTGTTTCACATTCAGCCCTCATAACCTACCACCGCCAACTTAATCCTTACACATCGATCTCAAATTTGTAGCTAACCCAAAGCAAGAAAGACGAGCTCTGTTCTTCTCAATTTCCTCTCCAAATCGACCCAACAATTCTTCCTGAGCTTCAAGCCCTATTCTCTTCGAACTTCACCATCTTGCGATTCAACCACAAAACCCCTGAATCCTTACCGCCACTTGATTCTCTGATGAACCCTAACATCAATTTCTCTTGAATTTCTTCATCTCGCTATAGCTTCATAATCATCACCGATTCGCTCCTTAACAGATTCAATCTCAGCAGCAACGTCTCAATCGTCTCAACATGAAAACTGTGAGAAAGAGAGCTTCTTCTTCGATTTAGGGTAGGATAGTGAAGTGGGTTTGGATCCGTTTCGGGTTTGGATCCGGTTTCGGGCCATGGATAGGACCGACCCAATTGGATGCTATCCAAAGATAACCATCCTCTCGGATAAGGGCTACCCAGTGTTAGTAACACCCATCACTTTGAGTGATAAGGGGTACCCCGAATGAGAGCCCCTTAACCACCTCTGGGTTCCAAATAGTCTTCGCCCTTGATGAAATGACAAGTTTGCCCTTTTTGCTCAAATAGTGTAATTTCTTCTTCTTTTCCTCCATGCGACTCCAAAGTAGCTATAAAACTCAAAACAAGCGTAAAATACATAATTTACAAGAAAAAATAGCAAAGAAAGCATAAACTACTAGATAGTAAATTAGGTGTATTCTACACCTATCAAACCCTCCTTCAACAGACTTACTCAACCCTTTATATAGGGTATTACATAGTGGATGACAGCTAAGTTGTCCTTTATTTTCGGGAATAACTCGCGAAGTATCGCAAGTGTATAAGTGTTCGTCTTCGCGACACTCCTAAATCTCGCCAAGTCTTCACACTTTTCTCATGTTCTGGCTGTCGTCATTCATTGCGTCATTTATTTTACTTCCCCGCGACTCCTTTGTGATGTTGTCGTTTATTACTCTCGCGAAGTATTGAGGTTGCGATATTCTGATCCTACATATGCTTTACTCTTTCGTTAGATATAACGTTTAAGCACCAATGTCCTTTCCTTAGTGATACCAAATCACTTGTTTACTCCATATATTTCTCCCCCTTTTTGTCACAAAATGACAAAGGCACGAGCAAATAAAGGACAAACCGAAAGGATCTTACAAATCTCAAAAGACTTGCAAAACCTATAAGAGTTAAGCACGATGGTTCCACACACCATTTTAGATAACCAATATCAAAACCGAACTACAAAGTAATTTAGTTTTGAAATTTTACCAAGGAAACAATTTCCCGAAGAAATATTCCCTAATAGTTTAGCAAATCGAAAATCGA
The DNA here is from genome assembly GCA_023531295.1 of Papaver armeniacum. Classification (NCBI taxonomy): domain Eukaryota; kingdom Viridiplantae; phylum Streptophyta; class Magnoliopsida; order Ranunculales; family Papaveraceae; genus Papaver; species Papaver armeniacum. Next base: position 191,186 of record JAJJWW010006658.1, on the reverse strand, counting down.
CTAAGCACCTTAGTTCTTTTGCTAAGACGATTGTACAAATACAACCGCTTGTTCGATAAGACCAAAATAAAGATCAGAATTAACTCTATTTTTTTCATCAGGTTCTAATTATTCCAATAATAACTTAGACTTTTCACTTTTAAACAAGACAAGTACTAGGTTAGTTACCTAACATTTCTTGTTAAGGCATTCGATTAGACTTGAATAACCGAAACCTCCACTTTGATAAGTCTAACTAAGATCAGAATTAACTTAGTTTCTCTTATCCGGAATCGAATTGGACTAAACAATTCATCCTGAAAACCTTTTGTTAAGCCATAAACAATTCATACAAACCAAATAAATTAACTTGCATAATTATTTACCTCAACCGGAAGCAATTGAAACAACATAGACATTAAAGTACCACAATTGCACCGTAATTTCGGAAGCCTAAAAAATTGATACCAAACAATAAAGCAAGATAACAATAGTTTTTCTTAACCGGAAACAATTGAATCACACACACATCCATACACAAATAATGGAACAAAACATCAATTGTAACGAAATTTTGTTAAGCAAAAGCAATAAATATATGCAATAAAATCAGGCTTTCCTTAAACAAGAAAACGATTAACTAACAAATTCGTTACCTCAAGTTCCGCATCCTCTTTTCCCCTTAAGATATGTCATTAAGCGCAAGTTCAAGTTAGAACTCTCCCCCATTGTTTTAACTAATGCAATGCAAAAGTTGAAACCCCAAAACACATATGCTTTTATGCTAAACCAAACGATTCAACATATTGTAACTTTTTCACATATTAGTTTCAATCAGAACCCCTTTATGATCCTTTGATAAAGCCTACCAACATGGGCTAGAACTTAATCCTGCTAAACCAAAAAGTCACCCAAACCATAAGGGTTCACACCATATGAGACTGAATATTAAGGTTATGAAAACCGAAATCAAACATCCCATAAACATACATAGCAATAAGATAAAGCATTCAAGCACAGGCTATGTAAACGAAAAATTATCACAAGAAAAATTATAAACTAATAATTTTATTCATAAATAAGATAGTTTATTCAAATAGACCTTACTGAAAGAGATCAAAAACTAATGTCTGTTTCTTGACTGATCTTTAAACAAATTCTTAAAGATATCTTCAATGTCCTCGAATTTTTCAGGATCTTTATCAACAGCATCTCGACTGATATCTCGGATTCTGCACACAGTACCTTGGTTATGTTCACATGCTAAAGCATTAACCTTTCGATTAATATTCCGAGCATACTCCCTATTACCGATTCCAAGTTTAATCAGTTTCCTTTGGTTACGGATAACAGTTCTTAGTAATGCTGCCTGTCTATGATGAGTTTCAATAGTACTGAGGCGGACTTGTTGGAGATTGAGAATATCAATCTTAGCATCCAAACTGTTTTGGACAAGGAGATGAGTTACATCTTCCTTTTCTTTATCTTCACAACCAGATTTCTTGAAGGAATCAATATCAATAGTTTCATTAGAAGCCATTGCACTCAGCGCTTTTAGAAGATTAGCTTGAGATCTGGTTAGAGAATGCATCTTTTAGCATAAGTTCCCAGACGCGTTGAGTACATATACTTGAAATATCTTTAACACATACCAAACAGATATGTTAGCCTTAAATAAATAATTCTGACAAGATTTTAAAGGATTTTCGCATATTATGTGTTACTGAATCACAACTTTCTTCGAAAAGAAATTATATTCTAGATCAATATTGTTAGAGCATTTCTCGGTCGAACTCGCATGCGTTATTATCTCAAGCATGTTTGTCAATGTTAGTGATCAAAACTATAAGTCTTGATTTCTAGTCTACTATAGCTAAGTCTCGGACTAGGATAGAAAGTGTAGTTGAGCTCAAGAACTCCATGGAAATCATCATACAAGACAAAGGACTACTCAAGGAACTGGTGGATCTTCATCGACTAAAAGGTATGTGGAGACTTGTACTTATCTATCACTCAGAAGTCTATCTACTCTATCTCCTATTATGAGACAAAAGTCGTTTTGCTATATACACTTTGATTATACACATTTGCTATTTCGATCCGAGTTTAACTCGCCTATCTATTTCTCGAAATATGTATTGGTAAGATTTTGCTTTGGCCAGGTTCATCTTTACCTAGTGACGAAAGTCATGACACGTTTCAATCACTTTGAAAATTGCTTACTTTGATGAAATGTCCTCTAAGAATGTTTCAATGATTGAAATGAGAGTTTAGATCATATAACCAATGATAAAATATAAGCATTGTGTGGCAACACATACATGTATAAGTCCTTTTTCCTTGAATCGAAGTTTGCGCACTTTGTTGATCAAGAGAACCGGAACAAGAGCCGTGAAATCAGTCCGCGAACTGGCGAAAGTTCTCGACCCGAGAAAATCTGCTGGAGTTTGAGAACTCTTTCCGGGAACTTAAGTTCGCGAACTAAGTCTGCGAACTTAAGTTGGTTATATCTAAATACGGTTGTTTGTGAACTTATTTATATTAACTAAGGAATGCAAAATACAAACCGTGGCTATATAGTTCATGAACCGATTCGAGTGAATCAAATCGTTTTTGCTTCAATTGTGTCTTGTGTAGTTACATAAGATTTTCTTGCAATTGAACAACTCTCTAACTAGTTCATTTGAGTCATTTGAACTAGTTATGCTGAAGAAGAACATGGTTGATATGAAAGTGCTCATATGGATAACCATTTGGTTAACTATTGTTGAACCAACAAATGTTCATGTTTGGGTACGGTTACATAAACCCAAAATAGTACATTTCATTAGTGTGTAACAAGCTAAGTTTTCGATCCAACGGTTGAAAGATATTAGCTTGAATCTAATCAGGTTTTCATCTAACGGTGAATATTGAATGCTTTGTTACCAAGCTAACATTGATTGCAAACCCTGATTTGAAAGTTTATATAAGGGAGAACTCTAGCAACTGGGAAACCTAATCCCCACACCTTCCTTGTGATACTAGTTGTATTATCTAAAGTCGATTCTCCTTTAAACTTAGGTTTCTTCTTGAAAACCAGGTTAATGACTTAAAGACTTCATTGGGATTGTGAAGCCAGACCGATACTACTTTCTCGTAGTTGTGTGATCTGATCTTACTGATTCTATAGTTTTGAGTACAATCGTAAAGATTGGCTTGAGATTTATATCTCCGGTAGGCAAGATAGAAAAGTAGTCACAAACATCTTCGTCTCATCGTTTGTGATTCCACAATATCTTCTTTAACGCGTCGATTAAGATTATTGTGAGGTGATTGATAATACTAGGCTGTTCTTCGGGAATATAAGTCTCGGGTTATCAATTGGTTCATGTTCACCTTGATTTATCAAAAGACTGAACAAAACTTGTAGGTATTTCTGTGGGAGACAGATTTATCTATTCTGTAGACTTTTCTGTGATACAGATTTTTTTATTAAAGTCTTCGACTTTGGGTCGTAGAAACTCTTAGTTGTGGGTGATATCAGCTAAGCGAATCAAGTGCGTAGTATCCTGCTGGGATCAGATACGTAAGGAGCGCAAATGTACCTTGAATCGGTGTGAGATTGATTGGGGTTCAACTACAGTCCAGACCGAAGTTAGTTTGTAGTAGGCTAGTGTCTGTAGCGGCTTAATACAGTGTGGTGTTCAATATGGACTACGTCCCGGGGTTTTTCTGAATTTACGTTTCCTCGTTAACAAAATTCTGCTGTATGTGTGTTATTTCTATTCCGCATTATATTTTGTTATATAATTGAAATATCACAGGTTGTGCGTTTGAATCAATCAATTGGAAATCCGACCTTTGGTTGTTGATTGAAATTGATTGATCCTCGAACATTGGTCTTTGGTACCGTTCAAGTGATTTCTCGTGTATTCAATTAGACTCGCATATTTCTATTTGCTTGAGAAAGAATTGAATCAAGAAAGAGAGATAAAACTCTTTGATATACTTTATTAAGATTGAGTCTAGTTGATTCTCTAGAAATTATATTGGAGTTTGTCCATACAGATTGCTAAGCGAAATATTGGGTGTGGTTGTTGTACCCCGCTTTTCAATTGGTATCAGAGCAGGCAAACACGTTAAACCTTATAAGTTTGTGTTTGTCCGATCCTCAAAAGTTTATCCCTATGGGAAATCTTTTTGGGAGGCTTGCTCTTGGCATCTGTAACGCACGCCAGGAATCCTTAAAGATTGCTCAAAGATTATTATGTATAAAACCTCCGGTTTGTCATAATAATCTCAATTCATCTAAAAGGGATAAATTAGATGATGCGATTCAATCTAGAGGAAAAAATAAAAAAAAGGGAAGATTGAGGAAACATTCGTCACGCTCAAAGATATGGACTCTCACTAGATTAACTCTTAATATGTTTGAGGAATATTATCACAATGGATCAATTGACAAAGATCTATTCAGATCGTTCGAAAGTGTTTTCAAATTCTTAGAAAAACTTAATTTTGTTAAGTCTAAGAATCATCCCGATAAAGGTCCTGTAAAACTATCAAACATTAATGTACGGGCTAAAAATCGGAAGAATCTTCTTTCTAGTCATCCAAAGAGGAAAATAGAAAGCTCAGACAACCCTAATTATCATCATTACTATGATTATATCACTGGTACCTTTCACAAATATCAACCGGAAATGGTGCATGAGAATCTTTCTGCACACCTCGCCACCTGGTAACTTGTTTGGCGTTACCCCATTTGTATATATTCTTGAAATTGGGCAAGAACGGTTTGATTCGTGTGTACTGGGGTTAATGGTTGTTGTTTTCTATTCGTATACTTGTACGCTTATGTTTTTGCTTATCTTGGTGTTTGAACGCCTAAGAAATCCTACAATTCCTTTTGTGGGTCGCGGTTTCCTAAACGGGTCCAAGCCCATTAGTAGGGTATAAAATAAGGAAGTTCACGTACCTTCTTCCTCATCCCAACAGTCCGCGTACGAGAACCCCAAAGGTTTTTTTGTGGTTCCTCCAATAAAACCTCCTTGAATAAATCAAAAGAAAGGGTGTTCAAGGTTCATTCCAAGTAAGTAATTTCCTCTTGGTCCTTTCAAATTTCTAGATCTCATGATGAATTCTAAGAGCTCAAAAAGAAGTTCTAAAAGCTCAAATACCCCTAGCATGGATTTTCCTTGTAACCAAAATTCTCTTAGGATTAGGTTTGTGAATGATACTTGTGCTAGAATTTTTGAAAAGATATCATCTAAAGGTTTTATTCTAGAAAAGAAATTGGATCTATCTAGTGGGCATGAAGAGGATTTAGTTTGCTTTAAAAAATTCAATCTTGGAAACATCTTTGATGGTCTTGGTCAAGGATTTGATTCTCTTACAAGAATTTTCTATGCCAACATTCATGATGTTGATCTCAATAAAATGGAATTCAAATTCATTATAAATAGAGAAAGATTTCTTGTTGATAGAGAACTAATTTCGAAGATTACCAAAATTCCATTGGGAAATTTTCTTCTACCTAGACCAAGTAATGAACAACCATCACGTGATGATATCTCTCTTGGGATTTGCCGTAAGAAGGTGACTTGGAATCAAGGAAAGTTTCCTACTAATGATCTTAGTATTGCTTTAATGGCATTTGGAAAACTTGGTATCTCCAATCTTTGTCCCTCCACAATTGAGAATTCTTGGTGGAGTCATGAGTTTGCAGAATTGGTCTATTTCCTTGAATTGGGTGTTCCGAGTCTCGATATTTGTGGTTTCATCATCTCTCAGATGATCTCGATGACTTCACCCAGCAAAAAGTTAGGCTACCCTTGCTTGATTGGTTAAATTTGTCGTGATCGTGGGTTTGATTCAATTGGAAACTTTCTCGGGGTTCCCAAACCGGTTCGTCCATGTACCTTCAGACGCAAAAGGGAAAATATGAGCAAAGGACAAAGAGGTGCTTCCCTTGACGGTTGTGACCCTTACCACCTTGAGTCTTCTTCAAAAAATTCACAAGGGTGTGTGTAAGGTCAATTCAAGGGTGAAGTGCGTGCAAGAACAATTGTCATTGGTTGCTACTAAGTTTCCCGAGCTCAATGAAGAATTGAACACAATTCAAGCATCTTGGAGTGTTTCCGATGATGAGGAAGATAAGTAAATTGATCAGATATGCCTAGTAAATCTTCTATTTTCTCGTTTTGTTTAGAAGAATAACTAGAGTTTGGAATATCCATTATTGTGATTACACATAGCTATGTCCAACGTTTTCATCTTCATGTTTTTAGATTTATTGGTTGAAATTATAAAATTGTTTGGAAGATGATTTTTGCAGTATTAATCTTTATGGTTTTATATATTGCAATTTGTTATGGGATATGTGTGTTTGCGTCCGTGAACTATGATTGTCCCATACCTTGTCCAAAGTTAAGTCCTTTATATGTCGATATGCATGTGTTGATAAAAGAAGGAATGAACTTTTGACAATACAAAAGTTAAGCCTATTATGTCAATTATTGATGGAAGATAGGTTTGAAAATGCGAGGGTACCCAAATAGACCTCAAGCTAAAACTTTTCCTACATATAAGTCCTTTCTCCTAAAGTGATTGTCTATGGACTAAGTCGAGACAATGCAACTAATCGGTTCACACTTCGTCTGATCGTCTATGGATACGTGGTGTAGATTTTATATGACCAAATTAACGATTAAATAAAACCTAGTTATATCCGCAAGTGCACGGGTCAATTGTAGTATCGATAGAAATGCGGGTCGTTCCCACGAGGAGTGTGAAATACTTTACCAACTAATCCCAAAAACTAAGTAATCGACAAGATGATGTTTTAGCAATTTTAATCAAAAATTTGGAACAAAATGAAATAATAAAAATTCTAATGATAAACAAATGAGAATGGGGTTATTAGGGTTTTCGGTTTACACCAATTAATTATGCAAACTCTACTAATCTATAAAAATATATTTCATGCATTTTTAAATATTGTTTCTCCGCTGTAATTTCCTTCGCTTCTTATGTAGTGATCCTAAAGCATTACCTATCTATCCTTGCATACCACGTCTAGGGATTTAACCGAAGCACGAAATATCTATTCAAAAGCATAAATAATCAAGAAAATCACATAAACAATTAGATACAAGCTTTTATGAAGATAAATTACTAGTCATTCAAATCATTATCAAGCATATAAATGTAGAGTTCACACAATCAAATTGGTTTCTACCTAAACCCTAACATGAATTAGCTAGACATAACTTTCTCAAAAGCTATAAAACTATCTTAATAAAAACTCTAGCTAAATCAAAAGAGAAAATGAAATCAAAAGTCTCAAACCCTAGCTCCAGTTCACGGCTTTGTGTCGCGCTCCTCTTCTCCCCAAAACTTCTCTGTACTTTTTATCCCAGTTGCGGCTCCAGTAGCCGGCCTCACCCATTTTTTTCTTCCGTCTCTTTTCGTTTATAAAGGTGCTGCGAAGAAGTCCTAGCAAAGTTCCAAGGCCCAGCCCAATCATTTCTAAAGTAATATCCAACACCAGTTCCTGCTCCTTTGCCTTTGTTCTCTTCCGTGACATTCTAAGTTCAGTCACAACCTTCAGTCACTCCCATAGAAGATCCAACTCAGCTCATGGTCCCCAGCTTCTTGAACACCTTCCTTCACCGATAGCTACGGCTTAAACAAATCACTCCATGTTCGCTGTTGTACGTAGCTTGAGAACTAAAGAACCAAAGATGAATTCCAGGCAGTTTGTACCCTTCCTTGTTCGATTCCATATCAAAACAAGCCCAGCTTCGCTGCCGATCGATCACCACCACATCTCTGCACCGACCATTTCATCTCCTTCTGTAGCAAAACCCATTCATGCCTTTCAACAAATCGAACCCCTTCTTCCTTTTCATCTCAATCAAGGACAACTTCACAATTTACTGAACCTTCTAACACCTGTAGCACAGCTCAACCAATATAACCTAGTTCATCCATATTTCAATCATTTCCGCGACAATTCCTCGGCAAACCAGCAGCAACTCTAATCACCACCTCCAAGTTCATTTCTGTCTCAACCCTGTCCAACATCAGAAATGCAAGTAACTTGTATTCATTCTCCATACCGGATACAGACACTATTCTCTGTCGATCTCCACGACATCACTTCTTCATCGTTTCCCCTGGCCTTCTGAGCACCACTGCTCCAACTGTCGAAGACAATCAATACCATCTCATGGTGCTGCTGTTGTTTAATCAAATAGACTCTATTTCAGTCCATGCGATCCTTGCGTGTCCATTTGTTTCTCCAACTGTTTCATCTCGAACCAAAAGCTTCACACAAAAACTGATGCAACCAACACCAACATCACACGTGACTCTACACTGCCGATTATTCTCCCCTTCTCGGCTTCAACTCAGTTCTTCTCCCAACTCCAGTGCAGACGGTGTTTTCTCCGCCAACATCATTAATTAAATACACTCGAGTCATCTCTCTTCTTAACATCTGATGATGTTGCTTGACTCTCCATTCCATTCTCGAGGTCTACAAGAGCTGATAATGATTGGTTTTAGCATGCAGTCACCAGATACTTCATGCAGCCACCAGTTCGATAATCCCAAACCCACTCAAACACCATCGTCACTGTGCCATCGTTCGCCATCTTCTAATTCTCCGCAGTTACAATGGCTCTTTCAGTTCAAACAGCTCATAGAAATAACCACTGCCCAAGTTAGCTGCTCCAACGACGTTGCTGCTTAAAGAAATAGAGAGACTCTCTCTCGTTTGGTAAAGAAAAGAAATGTTGCTGATGCTTCGGTATGAAACAGCTTACTCGGACTTTTGTGACGAGAGGCTGGTGAGGTAGCTTGACACGTCATTCATTTATATGTTCATGACACCTGGTGGCGTTCCAAGTGTTTGTACCAAAGCAAACACAATTCTTTGTTGAACTTCGTCATTTGGTGGCTCTGACTCATGAAATATGTGATGCAGCAACTTGATCATTTAAGCTTCGGCTCATTTATGTTGTCATGGTAACTAGAATGGTTGCTGGTATATGGAAATACCAGGCCAACCCAATAAGTGCTGCTGATATATAGAAATACCAGGCCAGCATATTTGATCATTGTGGTTGCTGATACATGGAATACCATGCCAACCTCATTTCATCATTGTGGTTGCTGATACATGGAAATACCAGGCCAACCCCATTTATCATTGTGCTGCTGATATATAGAAATACCAGGCCAGCAGAATAATTGTTGCTGATATATAGAAATACCAGGCCAGCTACATTTCATTGCTGCTGATATATGGAGATACTAGGCCAGCATATTTGATCATTGTGGTTGTTGATACATGGAGATACCAGGACAACCACATTTGGCTATTTTCGTCGCAAACACCAATAAGTCTCACATTTTGTTGTTTATTCATTGGATGATCGAATTCACTTGTACTTTCTACAAAAGCACTAAAATAGTATTAGTAACTAAAATATTGTATCCTAGCTAATATAAATATGGGTATAAAATGTAGCATTTACATGCTTATCAACACCCTCACACTTATATTTTGCTAGTCCTCGAGCAACACAGAGATATTTTGCAATTGATTTTTTGTTTTTGTTTTTTTTTTATATATATTCCTAAGAAAAGTGAAAATCTGCAAAAATATGGAAAATTACCCACTCCCCCACACTTAAACATTACATTGTCCTCAATGTAATTGAGTCATCCAACGTAGAAATTAAGATGTGAAATGAAAAAAAAAATAAACAAAAAGAAAATAAGAGATAGAGTAGAGGGAACAAATCTGATGGGTTGACTCCCATGAAGCGAAAGTTATTTGTTTCCCTACTTTCCAGTAGCACGTTCTCAAACAATGTGGGGTTGGTACCCCAAGGTAAGCTATGAGTCATATATATAAAGCCTGAAGAGTTGGGGATCAACCCAACTAATATGATTAGTCATAAACATGAACCTACAATAAGAAATATTAGTACCTAGAGAGATAAAACTGAATTCAATCTTATTTAAAACATAATTCGAACCTTGAATATGAAGTAAATCAGGTTCGCAGATAATTAGTAAAGATTTTTTAAAGAATTGAACAGTTTTTGTACTCCATAAATTAGTAGCTAAGTCAGCGGAAATAACTTCCACGACTGATATTGGTTCAACTTCAGCTAAGTCGGGCACACAAACATATCTTGGTTCAAATTCACTTGCCGAACAAGGCCTCATTGGAGCAATAGTGTCACGACTCATAGACCCATTATTATGTAAAACGGTTTCATTATCAATATCATAAAGACAAAAAAAAATCAGAACTTAATGGATTATGGGTCAAGGTCGGACCATTCTCGACTGATGGAACTAGTCGAGACTCGGACATAACTAGAGGTTCTATTTTGGGCTTCCATTTGTTAGTGTCTAGCAGTGGTGTGGAAACTAATAAGGCATTGACTTCACAAATAACACTATCATCATCAAAATCATACCCAAAATGTGCTAAGCAAACCTCTAGTGGATCTTCCAAGTGGTCCTTGCAAAATCTTTGCGAGTGCATCTTTTCGCCTATAGCACTTCAGTCTAAGGTACCTGGAAAATATTCAAACGAACTGGGTAAAAAGAACTAAAAGAAAGAGAAAAGAAAGAGAAAAATAAATTATATACAAAATAAAATAAAAATAAGCTATATACAAAAATTGATATTGTAGTTGCAGGAAATCCCACACTACACCCCTCACTAGAATTTACTCAATTAATCCATTTGAAGATGAATAACTATAGATTTTATTGATTATTTTCTTAAAATGTTTACAGAGGAAGGTAGAACAGAGCAAAAGAAATTACAATCACTCTTAATTTTCTCTCTCCTAATGACTTGCCTAACAATTCAAAAAGAACCCTCTCTACAACAGACTGACTCAACCCTTTATATAGGGTAGTACACAGAGGATGACAAAATAAGTTGTCCTTTATTTTCGGGAATGTCTTGCGAAATATTGCAAGTGTACATATACCAATTCTCGCGACACTCCTAAATCTCACCGAGTCTTCACATTCTTCTCATGTTCTCGCCGTCGTCATTCATTGCGTCATTTATTTTACTTCTATGTGACTCCCTCGCGATATCGTTATTTATTAATCTCGCGAAGTATTGATGTCGCGATATTCGATCCTACATCTTGCCTCTTCTCATGTCTTTTTCAAATGAAGGAGAAAATGTCATGAGAATCAATATTTTAAAATTCCGCAATTGCTCATCTTTATCTCGCAATTGTTCATTTTTATCTGTTTTATTCATGTACGGAATTTATTACGGTGTTTCTTCTTCCACTCTTTTCTTGACACGTCTCTTTCAACCGTTTATTCTTGACCATTCACGTCCCATCTCGCATTAAATGCATTTGTTTTCTCGAGGATTCTCCTCTCTATATATAGTTTTCTTACCCTTCTCTTCTTCTCTTTTATTTTCCTCTCGCAACTTTCCTTCAACTTTCTTCCTCCACAATTTGCGCTTCGCTATCTTGTAAACCTTCCCTTTTTCTTTCTCTCGATCTTCAATTCTCTATCCATTCCCATACTCTAATAATGGCTTCACTTGGTCGTACATATAAACCCCTTTTTAATGAAGCTCAAAATAATTTTCAAGAGAAGGGTTTCATCTTATCGACCATTCCTGATCAAGAGTCTTCATCTATACTTTCTGCAAAGTTGTTTTCTGATCATCAATGTAATGATCAGAAGATCATAGTCTCGCTAGGTCAAATCCTCGCAGGCTTTCCCATTCCTCTCTACAATCCCGAGATACCTTTATTCTATGAAATTCTTGCTCATGAGAAATTCTCGCGAGCTATTTATCAATTAAGTGGCGATTGTATTCGTCTAATGCTTGAATTCGCCAACCATGGTGCTGGTAAGGGATCTTTATATCCTGATGATGTCAAAGATCCTAGATTCGCGGATTTAGAAATAGACGCTGAGAAATATACCGTGGAAAACTTTTTTGAAAATTATGAAGTAATAAATATGAGAAATGATAAATCTCGCTGGGGTGCTCGATTAAAGAGAAAAGATAATATTTCCAATGATAAGCTACTTATGCAAGATATTGACCGGCACTCGGGAAAAAATAATGTTCCTCGGTACTCCAAGGATGAAAAGTGGTGGGTTGTTCCTCTGTTTCTGAGTGGACCTTATATTGCAGGTTCTCATACACTGCCTGCGCATCTCGCAAACTATCATCCTTGGGAATTTAAGTGGCCCGAGAAGGCAAAGGAGGTATATTTCCTATTTCAGGATTGCTGTATGATATTTCCTTCTTCTTATATTTACTAGACTTGTAAAATTTTCGATTGACAAATTGAAAAGGAGTTATGAAAGACGTCCAAAGGCGAGTACTGCGCGATATTCCGATCGATCACGGATGAAGTAAGAAATAATTTTCTTTTGTTATTTTTAACAATATTGTTGCCTCTGTTTCTTATCTTCATTCGTGTGCGAAGGTTATTGAAGAAATAGACATTCCCGAAGCTGCGAAGGTTAAGGGCAAGAATAAAATCACTCTTCGTAAGGATAAGTCTTCTGCTCCATCTTCTAAAAAACGGAAAACCCATCCCTCTTCTCGTTCTAGTTATCAAACCAGCGAGAGCTCTGATGAGGATGAAAATGAGGTTGGTACTTCCTCTGCGAAGGAGAATCACTCGATTACTTATGCTATGGTGCAATTATCTAGTGTCTTCTCCGATTCTATGCAAGGATTGGGAGATGATCATTTATCTGCTACTTGAGAAGCTCTCGCTAAAATTTGCGATGCCCCCTTGCTAGTGGACAATGATTCTTTTCGCGGAGTTTCCCGAACATTGACTTCCAGTTTCTTAAATGCTCTCAATGCTTTGGTATGTTCATATTCCTTTGCTTCTCTATAACTTCGATTATAAGCTTTATCTTAACAATTTCTTTACTTTCCTTTATAGTCTGGGAGAGCTTCCTTTGTTGTTGCCTCGGATCTCGAGAAAAGACGCGACAACCTTGAAAAGAAAAATCTCCAACTCAAAGAGAAGATCCAAGAACTAGAAACTGAAGTTGTGACGTCTCGCAAGAAAGATGAAAAAATTCAACAGTTGGAAGTTGAGTCTACTTCTCAGAAGGATAAAATATCTACTCTTCAAAGTGCAAATCAACAACTTTATGGTATAAAATTTTTACTCTTCAAGTCGTCTTTATTTTGTCATCTGCTTTTCTTTGCCTAATTTATTATTTTCGCAGACATATATAATCTTTCTGAAGAAGCCATTCTTTTCCATTCATTTCCCGAGCCTATGGATAATGATGTTCTTCTCACTCATCTCAACGAATCTTTAAGTAGTTCGTCAAACAAAGTTGATTCCTTTCCATTAAATGAACTTCAAGCCAAATATCGTCTCTTAGAGATTGAGCATAGATCTAGTTTAGGTTTAGCCAACCGATTTAAATAAATGTATCTTGATTCCCATAAGAAAACCAAAACTTTAAGGAAGAAAATTAGTGGCCTTATAGATGACAAAGACCGCATTGCTAATAAAGGTGCACATGCATTAGCAAAATTTCAAAATCTCTTCTCAAAGTACAAATTGAACGAGATGAATCTCTTCATCAGAATGCCATACTTAATGAGCGAGAAGATCAAATTCGTTCGCTGTTAAGTGCATATTTTGCACATATTTAGTGTCGAATCCATGCTAGTATTTGCTATATTTTCTTGCAAATTATTGTATATTACGTTTGTTTTTCTTTATTTGTGTTTTGCTAGGTGAATCATCCAAAAGAAGTGAATGTGCACTTAATTGTGCAAAGAAAGAAGTTAGCCGCAAGCGGAGAAGGGCCAAAGATTAAGGGGAGCTCGTTCATATCTAGAAGTGATTGATATCATCGTGAAGAGGACGAAAATACGAAGCCAACGGCGAAAGAATGGAGTTATTCCGACATCATATGAGGAAGCTAGGAGCAAAAGAAGAGTGTTCGCGGAGGGCCTAGTATACTTGAGTTCAGAAACTCACGGATAGTCAAGAGTCCGTGAAAGTATCGGGAGTTAGAAATCCAAAAAAAATTTCGCTCACGGAGACACTAGTGTCCGTGAAATTACTTTTCACGGATAGCCTGGTATACTTGAATTATCGAAATTCACGGATAGTCAAGTGTCCGTGAAAGTACGGTGAGCTTGTTTGGTGCGTTTTTGGCAAGTCTTGGCGACTTTTGACCGGGATTTGGCGCACGGGTACTTCTACCTTTGGGACACCTATATAAGAGAACTTCTTAATATTTTTGGGGGATGAATCTCATACTCTTTTATCAAGTTTTGGAGAGGAGAACTCAAGAGAAGAAAAGCTAGGGTTTGGAGCTATTTCCATCACCGTAATTATTTCTTTTATATTTTATCATATGAAACTCATGGGTTTTGTTAGTACCATGAGTAGCTAAACTTCTTAGTGATTGGGGATGAATTCTAAGTTCTAGACATGATTTGAGTTATTATATAAATCTATTTTGAAGTTCTTCACATGATTATTGATTGTTTATACTAATTAGAATATTTATGATTGATTGATAGATTGTTTAGGTGGCCAACTGAATTAATTTGTCGATTAAATCAAATGCTAGTATTGAGTTAGGAGATAAGTAATAGTCGAATAATTCATACAAAAGTAGAGAACACAAGACCTTGCGGGGAGGGATTAGTGTGTAGTGATTGTGTGTATAAACAAAGACTAGAAAGTGGACCTTGAGCTAAGAGTCTAACTATTAGGATCAATCTATAATTCACAAAAGATAAAGCATTCGGAAAAATTACACCTTGAGTGAGCTACTACTAGGTGGTTTCAAGAATAGAATCTGGGTATTGGAGAGCTTCCTACCAGTGATTTAAGGAATTTAGGGGATAGCACTGAGCTAGATGTTATTCCACGGTTGGTAATAATTTGTGATTAATTGTATTAATGGATGAATATAATAACTTGATGACGGTTTAGTAATGAAGAAGGATTCCCTGATCATATTTCTCTCCATTTCTTGCAACTTAATTATTTTCAATTGCTTTATTTATTTTGTTTACATTCTAAAACAAACCCCCTCATTGTGACACTTTTGACAACTAAATCTCCCCGCTCTTCGTGGGAACGATCCTTACTTCCATTATATTACCAGTTAATTGTGTGGAAATAAGTAATTTAATTTGAGGACCTACGACACGCATCAAATTTTGGCGCCATTGCGGGAGCATCGGTAGCTTTAGTTGTTATTTCTGTTTGTTTTATTTTTGTTTTTAGTCTTATTTTTAGTTTTTGATTTAGCTTTTGAGAATTTTATTTCAGGTACTTAATCCCTGGCACCGAAAGATTGGGATTATCCGAGGTGTGGAATTCAAACTCGCAAGGGAACAAGATACTACAAGCACGTCCACGTTGCAACCATAACCTTCTACGAAGAGATGGTTAATACAGGACGACGAGAGAGACCCTCCACCTCCGGAGAGGAATTTAAGAGAGTTGACGTCTCCATGCTTAGATTCGCAACCACCGTGCATTGCAATCACTAACCCAAAGTGGAGCTGAAGTCGAATCTACTTCATCATCTACCAAAGTTCAAGGGACATCCATGTGAAAATCCAAATCGACACCTTCAACGGTTCCTAACACGATGACAAGTCCGAGGCATGTAACCGCAGTGAGATATGGCTATGCTACAAGCCTTCCCGTTCTCATTGATAGACTTAGCAGAAGAATGGTTGTATTGTCTTCCTCCAGGGAGTGTTATAACATGGACTCGAGATGAAAAAGCTATTTCTGGAGAAATATTTTCCTGCTTCCAAAGCGGCATCCGTTCGGAAGGAGATTAGCGGCATTCTACAGATGTCTGGGGAGTCTCTATATGAATATTGGGAGAGGTATAAGAAGTTGTTGGCAAGCTGCCCACACCATAATATATCCTCAATACTTATCATTCAATACTTCTACGAAGGATTACTCCCAACAGAGAATTTGATTGATGCGCTCACCGGTGGTTCACTTATCGAGAAGACAATCTCGCAGAAACCAGTTTGATTGAGAGTATGGCTTCTAATGCTCAACAATTCTACACCGAAACAACTCTAATATCGAAGAGTTAGCGAGATGGGAGAGTCTCGCACAATCGAGCAACGGATGAACAACATAGAAAAGGTAGTACAACGAATGGCAAAGAAGTGATTATTCCTTCTTATGAAGAAGAGTCCGAACAGTGAATGTTGTATTCCCTAATCAGAGGCCAAGGTATGATCCCTATTCTAATACTTATAATCCAGGGTTGGAAAGATCACCCAAATTTTAGTTATGCAAATCGGCAAGCTGCAGCTCCTAATCCTTATGGGCGGAGAGTGGTTTTCAACAACCACAATTCCGACCACAACCTCCACCTCAGCCTCAACAACATACTCAAAATTCCAGTTTAGAGGAGATGATGAAAATGATGATGCAAAAGCAAGATGCCAATGCTCAGCGTCAAGATACAATCCTCCAGAAACAAGACATGGCTATAAAGGACTTGCAACTTCAAATGGGACAATTGGCTACAGACATGAATGAAATAAAAGCATAGAATTCAGCAAAGTTGCCATCACAACCTTTTGTGAATCCAAGAGCGAACGTCAATGATGTGACTCTAAGAAGTGGGAAGCAAACTGAAGAGCCAAAACAACAAGAACAGGTTAGTCACGACTTGGAAGAGGAAGTAGAGGTGGAAACCGTTCCAAAGGAAAAGCCAACCTCAATTGGCCAACCTAAGGACACAGTTTCCTACTTTTACCACACCACCTCATTTTCCTAGTCATTTTGCCAAGTCAAAGAAGCAAGCTCTAGACAAGGAGATTATGGATATTTTCAAAGAAGGTGCATATCAACATTCCATTTATTGAGGCCATCGGAACGGTACCCGGGTATGCCAAAGTTCAAGGATTTGTGTACAAGGAAGGAGAGGTTGATTGCTAACGAGATCACTCGGGTGGGCGAAAGTGCTTCACTATGTTGCTAAAGAAGATGCCTGCAAAGTGTAAAGATCCTGGTGGCTTTACAAAGTGCGCTTACTATTGGTGAAAAACGATTCGAGCGTGCTTTGCTTGATTTGGGAGCTTCCATAAGTGTGATGTCACCGATGTTTATGATTCATTGAATCTCGGACCTTTAAAGGAGACAGGGATTATCATTCAATTAGCTAATAAGTCTAACATATATCCTAAGGGACTCGTGGAAGACGTGTTAGTGCAAGTGAATGAATTAATCTTTCCTAGGTTGATTTTTTTGTTGTGGATATGCGGGATGGGGACAATTGTTCGTCTACTTCATTACTTCTTGGGAGACCATTTATGAAGACCGCTAAGACGAAGATTGATTGTGATACTTTGGAACACTCACTATGGAGTTTGACAAAGAGGTTATACGCTTCAATATTTTTGAAGCCATGCGTTATCCAAGTGATATCCATTCTGCATTCTCTCGTTGATGTTATTGGTTCGTTGGCACAACAGATGTTTGATTTGATAAACGAAGATGAACTTGAATCTGCGCTACAAAATAGCATTGATTTGGACGTCCATGGCATGCCTAACTTGGACGTTGATATTCCCAAGGAGTTTGTTGAGACATGTGGTGCTTTAACAAAGATCACAAGAAGTTAGAAGAGGTAATATTTCATATATCTCTTTACCAGAATCGATGAAGTTCCTTTACCTTCACAGTGTGCAGGCACCTAAATTAGAGTCAAGCCTCTACCCGATCACTTAAAGTATGCTTACTTGGGTGATGGGGAAGAGCTTCCATCATTATTGCAAAGAATCTCACAAAGAATACAGAAGAACGCCTCCTTAGGGTTCTCGAAAGAGCACAAAACGGCTATTGGTTGGACAATTGCCGACATCAAAGGCATTAGTCCATCCATGTGCATGCATAGAATCCTTATGGAAGATGATATCAAGCCGCACGTGATGCTCAACGTAGGCTTAA
Source organism: Papaver armeniacum (assembly GCA_023531295.1). Classification (NCBI taxonomy): domain Eukaryota; kingdom Viridiplantae; phylum Streptophyta; class Magnoliopsida; order Ranunculales; family Papaveraceae; genus Papaver; species Papaver armeniacum. The sequence goes on along the minus strand of JAJJWW010006658.1, from coordinate 173,208 downwards.
CCCCCAATGATGGAGGTCGTGAAGAAAGAGATCCTCAAATTACTAAGTGTGGGGGTGATTTACCCAATTTCGACGAAGAAATGGGTTAGTCCAAAGGTGCAAGTGGTGCCTAAGAAATCGGGTGTCACCATTGTCGAAATCAAGATGATGAAATCGTTCCTACAAGAGTTCAAACAGGATGGCGAGTGTGCATAGACTACGAAAGCTCAATTCGGCAACCCGCAAGGATCACTTTCCTTTGCCTTTCATTGATCGAGATGTTAGAGAGGTTAGCGGGACATTCATATTATTGCTTTTTGGATGGTTATTCTGCTACAATCAAATTGTTATTGCACCGGAGGATCAAGAGAAGACTACTTTCACTTGTCCTTTCGGTACATTCGCATATAGAAGAATGCCATTTGGTCTTTGCAATGCGCCCGCCACTTTTCGTAGATGTATGGTTAGTATATTTTATGATTACGTGGAAAACATCATTGAGGTATTTATGGACGACTTCGGTGTTTATGGTGATTCATTTGATATTTGTTTAAATAATCTTGAACTTGTGCTTAAAAGATGCATAGACACTAATCTTGTTTTAAATTGGGAGAAATGCCACTTTATGGTAGACCATGGAATTGTACTTGGCCACATCGTGTCCTCTAAAGGGCTCGAGGTAGACAAGGCAAAGATAGACTTGATTAGGAACTTACAATACCCCACTTCGGTGAGGGGAATTCGCTCGTTTCTTGGTCATGCAGGTTTTTATAGGAGGTTTATCAAAGATTTCTCCAAAATCTCAATGCCGATGTGCAAATTGTTGCAAAAGGAGGTTGCCTTTAACTTCGACCAGAGTGCAAGGATGCCTTTAATAAATTGAAGGAATTGTTGACTACTGCACCAATTATTAAGTCACCTGACTGGAGTTTTCCGTTCGAGTTAATGTGTGATGCAAGTGATTATGCAGTCGGAGCTGTTTTGGGTCAAAAAGTAGACAAGAGGTCATATGTGATTTATTATGCATCAAGGACCCTAAATGATGCTCAAATCAACTATTCCACTACTGAGAAAGAGTTGTTGGCTATAGTATTTGCATTAGAAAAATTTAGAGATTATTTGGTGGGTACTAATGTGATTGTATATTCTGATCATGCAGCACTACGAAATCTATTGAAAAAGAAGGAGGCTAAGCCAAGACTCATACGTTGGATTCTTTTGCTGCAAGAATTCAATATGGAAATCGAGATAAGAAAGGTGTTGAGAATACGATTCTTTGATCATCTTAGTAGACTTGTTGTTTCCGAAGAAGAACTCCCATTACAGGATCGTTTTCCAGACGAACAGCTTTTCTCAATTGAAGAATCAACACCTTGGTACGCTGATATAGTGAACTATTTGGTTACAAGGCAAGTACCTAGTACAATGTCTACTTTTCTAAAGTTAAAGCTTAAGAAAATATCCAAGCAAGTATGTGTGGGATGAACCCTACTTGTGGAAATATGGTGTTGATCAAATTATCCGCGAGTGCGTACCAAACTCAATTTCAGGTCAATTCTATCTTTTGTCATTCTTATGCTTGTGGTGGTCACTTTGGTGTAAAACGTACCGCTCTCAAAGTCCTTGAGAGTGGCTTTTATTGGCCTACCCTATTTGAGGATGCATATGCTTTTGCAAATCTTGTGATAGATGTCAACGAACGGGCAATCTAGGTGCTCGAAATCAAATGCCACTCAATCCTATTCTCACCGTCGAGATTTTTGATGTGTGGGGCATTGATTTTATGGGTCCTTTTGTTAATTCGAATGGAAAATTTTATATACTTCTTGTCAGTGGATTATGTTTCTAAATGGGTGGAAGCTAAAGCCACCCCTACTAATGATTCTCAAGTTGTTTATGAGTTTGTGAAGGAATATATTTTCTCTAGACATGGTACACCAAGAGTGGTTATCAGTGATGGAGGCTCGCATTTTAAGAAATCCTTCCATGCTCTCCTCAAGAAGTACAACATTACACACAAGATTGGTACGCCGTATCACCCACAAACTAGTGGGCAAGCTGAAATTTCTAATCGTGAGATTAAGTCCATCCTTGAGAAAACCGTTAATGCTACACGGAAGGATTGGAGTTATAGACTCAATGATGCACTTTGGGCGTATAGAACAAAGATACAAGACACCGGTTGGTATGTCTCCATATCGGTTGGTTTATGGAAAAGCTTGTCATCTCCCGGTTGAACTTGAGCATAAGGCTTTATGGGCGGTAAAGATGTGCAACATGGAGTATGACAAAGCGGGAAACATAGGCAACTACAAATCAATGAGCTAGAGGAGATACGTAATGATGCTTACGAGAACTCTCGTATATATAAGGAAAAGACTAAGCTTTTCCATGACAAGATGATTTCTCGGAAGAATTTTGTTGTGGGACAGAAAGTTCTTTTATTTCATTCTCGTCTTAAGTTATTTCTGGTAAGCTAAGGTCCGGATGGATTGGACCATATGTTGTTACTAATGTTTATTCTCATGGTGCGTTGATATCACTAGTCTTAGAGATGGGACTACTTCTAAGGTCAACGGCCATAGATTGAAGCCATATTATGAAAACATCGCTTATGTGAATGTGGACGAGATAGAGCTTAAAGATTTACTCCTCCGGAGGAGTAGTAAGGAGAATGCCAAGTCGGGCCGACGACTTTAAACCAAGCGCTAAATGGGAGGCAACCCATAGGTTTTGTATCTTAAACCCTTTTATTTTTTGTTTTTATTGTTTTTCATATCATATTTGCATCCCCATGTTTAATTTCATTGAGTCCGGAATCTATTTTAGAAGAAATTATGGACGAATACTTTTTCGTCGAGAAAATTTCAGACTGCGCGTAGTTCAGTCCAGAGACCATAACTGTCAGACCGTTTATCGAAACACTGTGCCTTTTTGACACTTTGTATAAAACACGTAGATGAACAACTTTTGTGAAATGGAGTTTTTCCAAATTCCTTACCAATTTGCACAGTTTTTGCGTTTTATCTGCTGTTACGTCAGAATTCAGAACTTTCGGTTTTACACATTGAGGACAATGTGAAGTTTAAGTGTGGGGGAGCATTTATATGTTTGTATAGTTTGTTTTAGTTTGTTTTATGCCTTTAAAAAAAAAATCAGAAAAATAGAAAAAACCAAGAAAAATTGTGCTTTTTGAACTCCGAAATCTAGAAACTTGTGCCTTTAGGATGACACCATTAGTGGATTGAACCATTTTGAATGCAGGAGTTGAGGAACCAATTAACTAAAAGGGACAAACACATAGCTCAGAAATCACAAATAACATGATAGTTGTTACCATATCTCGGAATATCACCATATCACATTCTATTTTTATTTTTCCATATTTATCTATTGTTCTCTAAGTGCTTTGGTGGGTCACTAAACATCGACGTGTTATTACTGCTAAGATGAAATAGAGTGATTGAGTTGCTAAAAAAAGAAAAAAAAAAAAAAAGACCGACCAATTAGACCAAACGGAATAAGAATGACACTTGGGAATAACAGTATGTGTGAAACGTAGTCCCTGTCTCCGTCGCCTAAACAAGCGTGGAATGCAGGATCCAAGGCAACTATCACGTACTTGCGACAAGAAGCATGCGCTTGGATCCAAAAGATCTAATCATGCCGTCTAAAAAAAAAAAAGAAAAAAAAAAGTGAAAAAGAAAAGAAAAAGAAAAGAAATTAATATATTTGGTGAATAAAGTCACTCCTGGTTCCCTTGTATATGCCAGTGTGTTGACGCTAGAGTTGACCAGTAGCTCAATCCAATAGGCATAGGTTCATCTTGGCAGTGACCTTCAGACAGATATGGGAAACATTGATCACTTGTGAACATTCCCAACATCTACATCTATATTCATCTTCTTAATCTTTTCATTGTGATTGTGGTTTGTTAGTTTCCGAGTATTGTGGCTTGTTCGACTATCTAATTAGAGCTTTAATAACTTGAATATGAACTGAATTTACGCAAGGTACCTCCTCCTGTAGTCATTTTGGATTCGTTCATGAATTTGTCACGAATAGACGGAGTTGGAAATATAGGTTTTGTAGGTATACCTCTTGTAAACCTTCATGAGACTATAACTCGTCCACTAGGGACACCTAGGGGTTTAAAGGCCTGTTATTCATGCTAAGAGTAACCGTATCCTCGCCGACATGGAGTTGTTGTATTTTAGATAGTTTGCTCGAGGACGAGCAAAAGACAAGTGTGGGGGAATTTGTTAAGTGCATATTTTGCACATATTTAGTGTCGAATCCATGCTAGTATTTGCTATATTTTCTTGCAAATTATTGTATATTACGTTTGTTTTTCTTTATTTGTGTTTTGCTAGGTGAATCATCCAAAAGAAGTGAATGTGCACTTAATTGTGCAAAGAAAGAAGTTAGCCGCAAGCGGAGAAGGGCCAAAGATTAAGGGGAGCTCGTTCATATCTAGAAGTGATTGATATCATCGTGAAGAGGACGAAAATACGAAGCCAACGGCGAAAGAATGGAGTTATTCCGACATCATATGAGGAAGCTAGGAGCAAAAGAAGAGTGTTCGCGGAGGGCCTGGTATACTTGAGTTCAGAAACTCACGGATAGTCAAGAGTCCGTGAAAGTATCGGGAGTTAGAAATCCAGCAGAAAATTTCGCTCACGGAGACACTAGTGTCCGTGAAATTATTATTTCACGGACAGCCTGGTATACTTGAATTATCAAATTCACGGATAGTCAAGTGTCCGTGAAAGTACGGTGAGCTTGTTTGGTGCGTTTTTGGCAAGTCTTGGCGACTTTTTGACCGAGATTTGGCGCACGGGTACTTCTACCTTTGGGACACCTATATAAGAGAACTTCTTAATATTTTTGGGGGATGAATCTCATAATCTTTTATCAAGTTTTGGAGAGGAGAACTCAAGAGAAGAAAAGCTAGGGTTTGGAGCTATTTCCATCACCGTAATTATTTCTTTTCTATTTTATCATATGAAACTCATGGGTTTTGTTAGTACCATGAGTAGCTAAACTTCTTAGTGATTGGGGATGAATTCTAAGTTCTAGACATGATTTGAGTTATTATATAAATCTATTTTGAAGTTCTTCACATGATTATTGATTGTTTATACTAATTAGAATATTTATGATTGATTGATAGATTGTTTAGGTGGCCAACTCGAATTAATTTGTCGATTAAATCAAATGCTAGTATTGAGTTAGGAGATAAGTAATAGTCGAATAATTCATACAAAAGTAGAGAACACAAGACCTTGCAGAGGGATTCTGTGTAGTGATTGTGTGTATAAACAAAGACTAGAAAGTGGACCTTGAGCTAAGAGTCTAACTATTAGGATCAATCTATAATTCACAAAAGATAAAGCATTCGGAAAAATTACACCTTGAGTGAGCTACTACTAGGTGGTTTCAAGAATAGAATCTGGTATTGGAGAGCTTCAGGTACCCAGTGATTTAAGGAATTTAGGGGATAGCACTGAGCTAGATGTTATTCCACGGTTGGTAATAATTTGTGATTAATTGTATTAATGGATGGATATAATAACTTGATGACGGTTTAGTAACGAAGAAGGATTTCCCGATCATATTTCTCTCCATTGCTTGCAACTTAATTATTTTCAATTGCTTTATTTATTTTGTTTACATTCTAAAACAAACCCCCCATTGTGACACTTTTGACAACTAAATCTCCCCGCTCTTCGTGGGAACGATCCTTACTTCCATTATATTACCAGTTAATTGTGTGGAAATAAGTAATTTAATTTGAGCACCTACGACACGCATCATTCGCTTCTCGTTATAAATAATGATGATGAATTAGCTTGGGCTGCGAAGGTTCTAGATAATGCCAGGAATAACTTAGGTGTTGATGTTAGCCTTCATGCCGAGCATACCGCCTTGGTTAAAGATATGATATCCGACGAGAGAAGGTTGTTTATTATTCCTTTTTACTTTATTACTCATTTTTTTTTCGTAGTATTGCTATTAACTTATTGTCACTTGTTTGCGAAGTTTAGAAGAGATTTCAGACAAGGATTGAAGAACTTAAATCAAAAAGAACAACTCGCAAAGGACCTTTCTATTCGCGACATCAAGTATTCCAAGTTGAAGAAACAACTGCAAGCTACGATGAGCGAATTTTAATAACGATTCTCGTTCGTTTCGCAATCAAACTATTGAAACAGTTTGCAATGACCACCGCATTCCTCTTAGTTCATATCCTTGTCTTCTTGATGATATTCCCGAAGATATGCCTTTCTCGGATGTCTCTGATAGTGAAGCTAGCGAAGAAGAAGAATCTGGCGAAAAATAATGATGGAATTGAAGAATCGACAAAGAAGAAGAATCCTCAAAGAAATAACTTCTTTTTCTTCTTTTCGCTTCTTGTAATATCTCGTATATATACCCTTTTAATCTTCCATTTCTATAACCCCTCATTGTAAATTTCTTGGATTACTAAATATGAATTCAATCTTTGTTTTCTTTACTTGCGCATATTAATCAAGCAATTCTTCTTTGTAATACAACCGACCAAAGATTATGAATACATAAATCTATCATGTGGAAATGAATAACAAGATTTTATCCTATTCATTCCCATATTTGCCTCTCGTTATTTATTTTCAAATGAGAGATTTGATCAATTATCTCTCGAGTAATGAAATCTCTGAATTTTGCCCTTATTGTTGGTAACTTTATGAAGAAATAAAATCGTTTTCGAAAGCTTATTTGCTTCCTCAATTTTTTGTATGGATATATCTTTATTTATGTTGAAGTTCATCATTGCGACAAGATCGCAGGACGTCTTCACAAATGAAGAAATCTATTGATCTTGCCTTATCATTTCTTGTGTGGTCTTATTTTGCCTTCCTAATTAAAGGTCTTATTTCGCCACCCCTCGTTGCGACAAAATCGCAGGACGTCTTTACATTTTCATGTAATGACCCATTGACCTTGTCTTATCATTTCTTAAGTATTTTTGCCTCTGCAGGATATTTTATTTGCGACAATATGACAGGCTTAAATACTCTTGCGAATGTAAAATCCCATGACATTGCCGTCTTTACGACGAAATCGCAGGACGTCTACACATTTTCATGCAAAAACCCATTGATCTCGTCTTATCCTTGCGTTAGTATTATGGCCTCTACAGGATCATCGCACAAATATGACAAGCCTAAATTTCCTTGCGAAAATAAAGCCTCATGACATTTGCGTCTTTTGACACTTATCAGCTCCATAATGGAGGGTGCCGCCCTTATCTTCTCCATGGTTGCCCCTTCAAGGAGGTGTACATCGGCCATACAAGACTAGCTCCTCCCATCCGGTCTTAACAACAACTAATTGTTTTCGCAGCCTCTTATCCCTTATACCTATATGGTTTATGGTTACGAGACCCGCACCCTAAGTGGAGTTTTCTTCGGGCCGACTGCATCATATACCAAGACTTGCCAAGAATGGCGGAGACACTTCAAATGCCCCAGGCACTCTTGTCTCAACCGTGTACCCGGGCGCCTTGAGCATACATCGACTCCTTGGAAGAGACCTCGGGCGTCCAACCTGGGTATAACCTTATATATATAGTTGGAAATCCAAGGTATCTCTCCCGGATAGGCTTTCATGGGCCCCAAATCTCCATGACTCAGGTTCCAGGAGCGGTGTAACCTTTCCCCTGAGCCATGTCAAGAGATGCCCCCTTATATTACGCACTTTAGGTCTTACATTTGCCTCTTGCGAAATATCATTCGCGAACTAGGGTGTACGCCATAAAGGTTCGTCGCATTCACTTACTCATTCATTTTTGTTAATTCAATCAATCATTCATTTTTGATTATCTCTTGCTAATTTTGCTTTGTTTGTAATAATCTCATTTCAATTCTTCAATCAAATTTTTCATACATTCTTGATGGCGTGATTCTCGCGTATTTCTTCTTCAATTATTTTTTCTTCCTCTTACCCTTAATATGCTTTTGCATTGCTTTTTGATGATTATTCATTTCTTACACTTTTTGCTCTTGCTGCTCTCTGCCTCTGCACCATTAAAACCTTTTAACGATTCCTTTCCATCATAATTTTCCACTGTTTTCATGCACTTGCTTCGCGATGTATCTTCACCTCTTGTATCTATGGTATCCACCATCAACCTTTCTCTTCTTTGTTCATCTTTTATATTTTGCTTCCAGCCCTTTCTTTTTTTGCAAAACTCTTTCCTCGCAACTCTCCACATCAATCTCATAGCATTTTTGTCCTTCCATCCAATCTCCCTTTATAACTCCAACACCGCTAGGATGAGGAAACTTTATACATTGATGATAAGTCGACGCTACACCCAGAATTTCGTGCAACCATGGCCTTCCGATCAATGCATTATAAGGGGAATCCACATCGACCACACAGAACAAAATTTCAGTTGATAATCCTTGCAAGGGTATTCTCATATGAACTTCTCCTTTAGGCTTATTCGATGTGCCATTGAAACCGTATATTTTGTATGTCGAAGGTATCAACTCTTCATCCTTCCCACCCATAGTCTTGTAAGTATGGTAAAAAAGAATGTTTACTGAGCTCCCCGTATCAATTAATATTATATTGATCGCCCAGAATTTTCTCGCTTCATCATCTTCGCCATCTACAGTTTTGGATTAATTTCCAATTTTACGACCAATGGGTTATCATGTGCCTCTCGCCTTCAGAATCTCTTCTCGAGTGAAAGAAATAATTTGCATTTGCCATTCTTTTAACTGCGACGCCTTCGCGATGTTCATCACTTCTCTATCATCAGCATCCCTCGCAAAGACCCTACTGAGTACGTTATCATGAAAATCTTCAATTGTGCGGTATGAGTGTACAATGGAGTTGCAAAACAAATTTTTAGCTTTCGCTCCAACTTCTATTACGAATGTTTCTTTCCCCTTTCTTTGAGTTTGTCCTGTGCATCTCTGGCGGTGGTGGCAACGGTTGAACTTTCTCTTCACTTCTTAGAAAGTGATTCAGCTTTCCTTGGTCAATCATTCTGAGGATGATTCTTTTTATGTTTCTGCAGTCATTTGTTAGATGTCCATGAAAGCGGTGGTAAGAGCAGAATTCGTGACTTAACCTGGTGGCAGTTCATTCCCTATGTTCCATGGTGCGGGTATGTTTTCCATCAAGAGTATAGCTTCCTATATTTTTTCCACGCTAGTATTTAGTGGTGGCATTTTGATTTCCTCCCATACTACTATGTGACTTCGCTGCCCTCCATGATAATTCTGCCTTCGACCTCCATAAGTTTCTTGCGGATGATCAAGTCTTTGAATTTTGTTATTGCCACCACGGTTGTAATAGTTCCTTTATCTTTCATATTCTTCCTGATCACGACTTCCCATAGCTACTATCTTTGGCTGCCCATCATCTATTATCTTTTCTTGTTGCCCTTGCGAAGTGCTCGCTACTGTATTTATCAATTTGGGTAATAAGCTTGCATTCGCAGCATTTGGATTTGTATTCGCAACTGGGTATGATTCCATCTCATTTTGTCTTTCTTCTAGACTAATATATTCCTCCTAAAGTTCTCGCAACTCAGTCATTGTAATTGTATTCTTGACTCTAAAAACTTGAATATATAACAAATTGGTTGCGAACATAGCGTTTATGAATGATAGAATAAGATATCTTTCATCCACTCGTCCAGCCATTTCGCTACACATTGTCTTCCACCTCACAGTTAAGTGCCTCAAACTTTTACCAACTCTTTGTTTCAGCCCAAATACGTCTTCAATTCCTGGTCGCGAGGAGTTATTACTTATATATGCCCCTAAGAATATAGCTTGTAAATGATTGAATGACGTGATTGTGTTTCTTGGTAATCCCTCAAACCATTTCAGCGCCTCTCCTGTTAAACTTGATGCAAAATATTTGCATAATATGGCATCATGATTTTCCCATTGCAGCATACATCTCACATACGCTTTGATGTGTTGTATTGCACAAGTTGTTCCATCAAAAATGCTGGTTAATGCGGGTAAATTGCACTTTGGGGGTTTTCGCAGCTTCTTCGATGGCCTCATCCAATTGTCTTCTTCCTCCTCCTCTTCTATTGTTCAACATTCCTCTCATCTCTGCCAACTCTCTTAAGATTTGTTCATTTACATCAGGGTTCGAATTTATTAGTCTTTTTAGCTCGCCTCTCTCTTCCTTAGCGTTCATGTCTACCTTGATTTTCTTGTTCAAGATTTTCTTCTCTTCTTTCTCTCGCGACTTTCTCCTTCATCTCGTTCACGAATTCGCACACCATTGTATCTATCATTTTCTCTTCTTGATTGTCTATCAGCTCTCCTTTGTATTCTTTCATATTCTTCATTGATATTTCCATTGTTGCGATTTTGCTCGCGCCTTCTTTCTCGATTGTCATGATTGTTTTGCCGAATTGCTTCCTCCAATTCCCGTTCTTCCATTTATACTCTTAATCTTTCCCTTTCGCAAGCTAGACGCGCTTTTTCAATATAATGCTTTTCGATGTCATCTTCAATCTCCTTTTGTTTCTCTCGTGTTTCTCTCCCATGCAATATTCTTCTTCTTTCTTCCTGATTTTCTTCATCAATTGGACCATTCTGCTGCCTATTTCTCTGATTTCCGTTACTTTGGACATTCTGTAAAATCTCAGGACGTGGAATACACACTATTTCCCTTCTTTCGCAGCATCCTTCATCGAGATTTGGCTCTCTTTCTAGGTTTTCTTCATTAACATTTTCTACAGGTAATATTCTCCTCATATCATCTCTAACCGATCCCGATCTTGATCCTAGATTACTTCTCGATCTCCTATTATGCAACCTCATATTTTCCATTCTTAACTCATGGTTTTGCCTTGTTAAATTTGCGCGTTCTTCCGCTTCTAATCACCTTTCTTCATGTATTGTTTGCCTCAACGTTTCTAATGCTGCGACTTCTTCATTTCTATGAGTGTTTCTCCCATCTCTTCTTGATTTCTCTCCTCTTGTCCATTATTTATCAATTGTTGCACTTCTTCTCTTTCTTCCATAAAATCTGATCTCCATGTATGCACACTCACCCTATCATAATCTATTACTCTATTCGGTCTTTGGTTGAATTGGTGGTTGAATTGGTTTTTGACCTTCTTCTCTATCTCTTGCGTTTATTCTTGATGGTTCACCTACTTCATTTCTCCTTTCTCCAGCTAATCTCCCGCTTCTCCTTACAATTGTTGGTTGTTCTGATGCATTCCTTCTTCTAGCCATTTCTCAATTTTAGTAAATTGTTGAAAATTATACGAAATTTCTTTCTTGTTACTCCTGATTCTTTCAATTCACAAGGTTGATCTCTACTCAATCCCTGTTTCTAGCGCATATGTAGTTGCAGGAAATCCCACACTACACCCCTCACTAGAATTTACTCAATTAATCCATTTGAAGATGAATAACTATAGATTTTATTGATTATTTTCTTAAAATGTTTACAGAGAAAGGTATAACAGAGCAAAAGAAATTACAATCACTCTTAATTTTCTCTCTCCTAATGACTTGCCTCACAATTCAAAAAGAACCCTCTCTACAACAGACTGACTCAACCCTTTATATAGGGTAGTACACAGTGGATGACAGCTAAGTTGTCCTTTATTTTCGGGAATGTCTTGCGAAATATCGCAAGTGTACATATACCAATTCTCGCGACACTCCTAAATCTCGCCGAGTCTTCACATTCTTCTCATGTTCTGGCTGTCGTCATTCATTGCGTCATTTATTTTACTTCTCTGTGACTCCCTCGCGATATCGTTATTTATTAATCTCGCGAAGTATTGATGTCGCGATATTCTGATCCTATAGATATCAGTCAGAGTGTATTATGCAACCACTCCCCGGCAGCGGCGCCAAAAACTTGGTGTAGATTTTATATGACCAAATTAACGATTAAATAAAACCTAATTATATCCACAAGTGCACGGGTCAATTGTAGTATCGATAGCAAATGCGGGTCGTTCCCACGAGGAGTGTGAAATACTCTACCAACTAATAGCAAAAACTAAGTAATCGACAAGATGATGTTTTAGCAATTTTTTTCAGAAATTTGGAACAAAATGAAATAATAAAAATTCTAATGATAAACAAATGAGAATGGGGTTATTAGGGTTTTCAGTTTCCACCAATTAATTATGCAAACTCTACTAATCTTTAAAAATATATTTCATGCATTTTTAAATATTGTTTCTCCGCTGTAATTTCCTTCGCTTCTTATGTAGTGATCCTAAAGCATTACCTATCTATCCTTGCATACCACGTCTAGGTATTTAACCGAAGCACGAAATATCAATTCAAAAGCATAAATAATCAAGAAAATCACATAAACAATTAGATACAAGATAAATTACTAGTCATTCAAATCATTATCAAGCATATAAATGTAGAGTTCACACAATCAAATTGGTTTCTACCTAAACCCTAACATGAATTAGCTAGACATAACTTTCTCAAAAGCTATAAAAATATCTTAATAAAAACTCTAGCTAAATCAAAAGAGAAAATGAAATCAAAAGTCTCAAACCCTAGCTCCAGTTCACGGCTTTGTGCCGCGCTCCTCTTCTCCCCAAAACTTCTCTGTACTTTTTATCCCAGTTGCGGCTCCAGTAGCCGGCCTCACCCCTTTTTTTCTTCCGTCTCTTTTCGTTTATAAAGGTGCTGCGAAGAAGTCCTAGCAAAGTGCCAAGGCCCAGCCCAATCATTGCTAAAGTAATATCCAACACCAGTTCCTGCTCCTTTGCCTTTGTTCTCTTCCGTGACATTATAAGTTCAGTCACAACCTTCAGTCACTCCCATAGAAGATCCAACTCAGCTCATGGTCCCCAGCTTATTGAACACCTTCCTTCACCGATAGCTACAGCTTAAACAAATCACTCCATGTTCGTTGTTGTACGTAGCTTGAGAACTAGAGAACCAAAGATGAATTCCAGACAGTTTGTACCCTTCCTTGTTCGATTTCATCTCAAAACAAGCCCAGCTTCCCTGCCGATCGATCACTACCACAGCTCTGCACCGGCCATTTCATCTCCGTCTGTAGCAAAACCCATTCATGCCTTTCAAAAAATCGAACCCCTTCTTCATTTTCATCTCGATCAAGGACAACTTCACAATTTAATGAACCTTCTAACACCTGTAGCACAGCTCAACCAATACAACCTAGTTCATCAATATTTCAATCATTTCTGCGACAATTCCTCGGCAAACCAGCAGCAACTCTAATCACCACCTCCAAGTTCATTTCCGTCTCAACCCTGTCCAAAATCAGAAATGCAAGTAACTTGTATTCATTCTCCATCCCGGATACATCCACTATTCTCTGTCGATCTCCACGACAGCACTTCTTCATCGTTTCCCCTGGCCTTCTGAGCACCACTGCTCCAACTGTCGAAGACAATCAATACCATCTCATGGTGTTGCTGTTGTTTAATCAAATAGACTCTATTTCAGTCCATGCGATCCTTGCGTGTCCATTTCTTCCTCCAATTGTTTCATCTCGAACCAAAAACTTCACACAAAAACTGATGCAACCAACACCAACATCACACGTGACTCTACACTGCCGATTATTCTCCCCTTCTCGGCTTCAACTCAGTTCATCTCCCAACTCCAGTGCAGACGGTGTTTTCTCCGCCAACATCATTAATCAAATACACTCGAGTCATCTCTCTTCTTAACATCTGATGATGTTGCTTGACTCTCCATTCCATTCTCGAGGTCTACAAGAGCTGATAATGATTGGTTTTAGCATGCAGTCACCAGATACTTCATGCAGCCACCAGTTCGATAATCCCAAACCTACTCAAACACCATCGTCACTGTGCTATCGTTCTCCATCTTCTAATTCTCCGCAGTTACAATGGCTCTTTCAGTTCAAACAGCTCATAGAAATAACCACTGCCCAAGTTAGCTTCTCCAACGACGTTGCTGCTTAAAGAAATAGATAGACTCTCTCTCGTTTGGTAAAGAACAGAAATGTTGTTGATGCTTCAGTATGAAACAGCTTACTCGGACTTTTGTGACGAGAGGCTGGTGAGGTAGCTTGACACGTCATTCATTTATATGTTCATGACACCTGGTGGCGTTCCAAGTGTTTGTACCAAAGCAAACACAATTCTTTGTTTAACTTCTTCATTTGGTGGCTCTGACTCATGAAATATGTGATGCAGCAACTTGATCATTTAAGCTTTGGCTCCTTTATGTTGTCATGGTAACTAGAATGGTTGCTGGTATATGGAAATAACAGGCCAACCCAATAAGTGTTGCTGATGAGTGCCAAATATTGCATATTTCTACATCTATTTATTGGCATTTAACTCATCTTTTGTGCTCAAAAATCATATATTATCCCAGATTTTGTATTTTATTTGTTTTCAAGAATAAATATTTGTACTAATTAATTTTGTGTTTTTAGGTAGTAAATAAAGTTCGAGAAATCGAGGAGCCAAAAGAGCGAAGAATTGGAGTCGAGCATCTATGGAGCGAGAAAGCCAAAGCCCGCGCGCGCAACATTTTGCAACCCAACAAGGAGCAACCCATCTACAAGACATGGGCCCAAGCTATCCAAGATCCGACCCACGACCCGGATCCGAGCCCGTCCTTTCCCGAGCCGTTAGATTTGATCTCTTCCACATCCAACGCTCTCCATCTTTCCCATCAACACTGCTCATCAAATATCGATATCTTCGCGCTCCACAAAAAAACCACCAACACCTATACCCCATCGAACCAAACCCATTTTCTCCTCCATCTTCTCTTTCTTCCTCTCCCGTCCACATCAGAGAAAACCCCCTTCTTCCCCATGCCTTTTGCAAAGCCACCTCCATCATCACCTTACCTGACAACAGCCTCACCAAACGCGCCTGCAGCCACCTTCACCTCCTCTCTAGGTCTAGTTACCTCTCTCTTAGCTTCTCCCATAACCCTAGAAGCTAATTTAGAGATAACTAGAGCTAGGGTTTCACCAACAACTTGCATGGTCGATTCAGAGGTCAGAGACGAGACAAGGCAGAGAAATCAGGTTTGGGTTTGTGTGTAATGGAGTTTGAGTGAATTGTGAGAGATATAAATTGTTGTTTTGTGTGTGAGAGAAAACAGTTAATTTTTAGGGTTCATAATATATTTCAATTTCAGTGTTCTTTTGCTATGTTTATGATGTTCTAAGTTTAATTGCTAGGATTGAAATGAAACCCTAGTTCAATGTTCTGATATTCAACTTCATTTGAGTGGTTTTTGCATGTTTAAATTACAAGAGAAGTTCAATTATAGCACTTTCAATGCCTTGCTCTCACAATGGATGCCATGTATCCATTGTAGTTAGGATAACCCTGCATTGAGTGTATTTCAGCCCAAGCTTCAACCATTATTGCTAACCCTTTGACTAGTTGTGCTTAATTAGACAACTAGTGCTCTGAATTAGTACCCTTAGATGAATATTGAACTATCCCCTGGTGAAACTCCTTAGGTAAGTGATAGAGCTAACACTCTTCCCTTATCTGTCACAGGAACAGAGACACTCAAATTAGTTGAATCACATAACTTGAATTAGAGGTGGATTTGATAATCCTAGTGCTCGCAATCTCAATACTCATATATCATTTTGCTTATAATTGTTACAACCTCCATCTTGTCGTAAAGACACTAAACAAAACCATATATTTGTGCCACCTTCCCCGAAATCGAGTTAAGAAGCCTTTAGATCATAACACACACTCCATTTCTCTCGTGGTTCGACTCCGTGCTTGCCACCGCCTCCAAAGGCACTTGTGCACTTGCGCTTTAAGACATAGGAAAATAATCTTTTAGAAACCTACCAAGTTTTTGGCGCCGTTGCCGGGGATTTGGTAGTGTGCATTGTGCTCTTTAGTGCTTTTCTTCACTGTTTTATAACCCATCCTTGTATATATCTGCTCTGAAACTGTTGTTGATAGTCGTTCTCAGTGTATTTTGCTGTTAATCATCCCTCTGTGTAACTTTCATTCTAGTTTTGCTTTATTAGCTGTTCTTTTGTTTTTCTTTCCCATTACATCTGCATATACTTTTATCTTGCTTTTGTCCCTCAGTTCAATTTTTCTTGTTGTTGTCTTCATAACTTGGCTAGTCCATCTGTCCGTAAATCTTGCATCTTAGTTAGTTGTAATTTCAAAACAGATCATTTGCTTCTCTGTAACTTAATCTGTTGCATGTCTGTAGTGCTCTCTTGCTTTAAATTGTGCAACATTGAAAACTAAAACTCACTCTTGAGTAACAGGTGCTTGTTGTGGGCTGTGCAACAAAGGAAGAGGAGAAAGGAGCAGCAAAGCCAATCTGTGGAATTGCCTAAACCCAGTGTTACACTGGTGGTATTGTGTTTCAAACCTTGTTACATGAATGATGATAGCATTCTTGCTTTTTGATGAATGAATGATATAGCCTGTGAAAAGTGAACCATGTGCTCAGTCCAGCCCCTGTAGCTGTGAGTTTGAGCTACAATTTGGATAACCAAATTTGCTACAAGCCAAGTTAACATCAACCCTGCATCTTGCAAGCTCTTTGTCCTGTTGTCAAGCATGTTAAACATATTGATATGATTGTATAACCATTTGTGTTGTGAAAGCCAAAGGAGTCAACTGACCCTGTTGACATCAACCAAACTTGTTGAAACTGTGTCATCTGACTATCTTAGTCATTTGCTGAGCATGCTATAAACCCCTTTGACAATTAAGCCATCTGACCTCAACTGAGTGAGTTGACTTCATCTGTCCTGCACCCTGAGCATGTTGTGAAATGCTAGCCTTATTCATTTGCTGTCATCTTACTAATCTGCTAGCTTGATGACACTATGTGGTATGTGCAAAATGCAAGCATTATGTATTTGCTGATTCACCTGTCAATGCTGTGAAGTTTGTTAACCCTGCAAGTATCTTGAGGTTGTGTTTCTGCTGCTGTTATATCTGTGCACCTGCATCTATAACTTGTGTATGATCTTGTGGTGCCTGAGTGAGTTGTTGAATAGCAAAGTTGCATTAGCTTTTAGCTTGTTTTTTTTTTCAAACACACAACCCTGCACATGCTTCACCCTGAGTGAGCACATCCATCAACCCTGTGCACCATACACAGTTTTTAACTCTCTTTGTGTGAGTTTGTGCTACCCTGTGTGAGTTTGTGCTACTCTGTGGGTTTTTAACTCTCTTTGTGTGAGTTTGTGCTACCCTGTGGGTTTTTAACTCTCTTTGTGTGAGTTTGTGCTACCCTGTGGGTGTTTATTTGTTAGCCTGTGCATAAGCTCTCACTTGATGTGCTATGTTTGTGAGTACAAGACTTTGTGGAAACCAAGTTGTACTTGAGCTGCTAACCTTCACCCAACCTGTGCTGAACTTAAACCTGCCCTGCACAAGCTGTGCTGTGCAAATTTTTGAGAGTTTGTGCAAACTGAAGCCCAACCATTGGGCTCAACCTAAGCCGCCAACTATTTGGGTTGCACATAAACAAAAGCCCAACTACTGGCTGTGCCTTTTCACCTGGGGCTGTGACCGTCACCCAACCTGGGCTCTAAACACAGCTAAAGCCCACATAACCAAACTAAACCAAACTGAAACCCACCCACACAGCTGGGCCTTACAACATCAAAAAAGCCATCTTTTGGGCTTGAGTCTTGTATTAGTGGGTCATTTTTGAGTTTTTGCTTTTCAGTGTTGAAATTGATTGTATGCTAACATGCTAGATGCGCTAGCTAGGCTATGATTGTGTCTTTTAGAGACCAAACAAATCGACTAGTTAGAATCCGCCCGGACGAAATCGTCAGCATACCCGCTTCTTCAACAAAAAGCCCAAGCCCGCACCTATCTCAAACAAAAACTATGGGTGATGAACAAAACCAACCCCGTAGTCTCAAGGACTACATGTACCCAACTAGGGCAAGCCAGCCCTCTTGCATCATTCTACCGGCCGATGCTGGTCAGTTTGAACTGAAAGCAAGCACCATTCACATGCTACCCGTGTTTAGAGGGGTCGATGCTGAGAACCCCTACCATCACGTGAGAGATTTTGAGGATATTTGTGGGACTCTGCGTTTTAACCAAATGCCAGAGGAGTCCCTCAAATTGAGGTTGTTTCCTTTTTCTCTGAAAGACAAAGCCAAGTCTTGGCTTCATGCCCTACAACCACAATCCATTAGAACGTGGGATGACCTCACAAAAGAGTTTTTCAAAAAGTTTTTCCCAAACCATAAGACGGCGACAATTCGCCAAAGTCTGAATGGTTTTGTACAATTAGAAGACGAAACTCTAGCAAAGTACTTGGAGAGATTCAA
Organism: Papaver armeniacum; assembly: GCA_023531295.1. Classification (NCBI taxonomy): domain Eukaryota; kingdom Viridiplantae; phylum Streptophyta; class Magnoliopsida; order Ranunculales; family Papaveraceae; genus Papaver; species Papaver armeniacum. The sequence continues at coordinate 154,899 of JAJJWW010006658.1, read as the reverse complement.
TGAATTATTACTCCAATGTCCCCACCATGGTTTTGAAAAGTGGAGACTCGTGCAAATTTTGTATGAGGGTCTAGATGTTAGAACCCGAACCACAGTCGAGTCAATGTGCAATGGTGCATTTATTGACAAGAGTGCTGATGAAGCTTGGACTTTCTTGATCGAAGTCGCTGAAAAACTCAACAGTGGGAGTCCATCCGTGAACCGAGAAGGACTACCCCCACAAACAATGTCCATAGAATCGAGTCGACTTTGAGGGAAATGCAAAAATGGCATCTTTGGCCCGGAGAATAGAAGTGCTTGAATTGCGAAAAAATGTAAAACCTAATGCCCCTACTCTCCGTGACCAAATTGATATGGCCACTTGTGCCGCATGCCATAGCTCGACCATTTAGTGGACAGCTGTCCCAGACTTACATGCATTCCAAGAGTCCAAAACCGAGCAAGCCAATGCATTGTACCATAGGCAAGAGAACAACCCTTATTCTCAAACCTACAACCCAGGGTGGAGGAATCACCCTAACTTCTCTTGGTCCAAGGGACCTGCACAAGGGGACCAACAAATAACAACCAAGGATATTCATATCCTAGAAACCCCCAAGTACAACCACCCACTCAGTACCCTGTAGAGAAAAAGCCTAGCTTTGAAGACTGTGTCGTTATGTTAACTCAAAATCTTTCACGACTTGAGAAAACCACCGACCAACGTCTCACAAACCTAGATCTTAAGATAGGTCAAATCTATGATGCATTGAATGAGAGAGAAAAAGGCAAATTCCCTAGTCAACCCCAACAAAATCCAAAGAATGTGTTTCAAGCGGGGCTCCTCTACCCGCAATGAAACTTCACATAGTCAAGCGAATCTTTGTCACCACTCTCCGTAGTGGTAGAATTGTTGAGAACCATGTAGGTGTACCACCATCAAGCGAGTCTACATCAGACTCACCATTACACACAACACCACAGAAAACATCTACCGTAGAGAAAGAATATGAGCCCGTTGATAAGACCAAGAGTCCTACTGATATAGATGTTCCTTTGCCAAGATATGTACCTGTTGCTCCATTTCCACAACGGTTGGTGCAACAGAAGGGGGGTACCCAATACAACGAGATATTGGAAATGTTCAAAAGAGTTAACATAAACATTCCATTTCTCGAAGCAATCAGCAAATACCCGCCTATGCTAAGTTTTTGAAGGACTGTGCACACAAAAGCGAAAGCTTCATGTGCATAAGCGTGCCTTTCTCACCGAGCAAGTAAGTTCAATTATTCAAAACAAAACCCCACCTAAGTTTAAAGACCCAGGTAGCCCAACTATCTCTTGTACTATAGGTGAGCATACAATCGAAAAGCTTTATTGGACTTAGGAGCTAGTGTGAATCTACCGCCATATTCTCGTGTATGTGCAGTTAGGTCTTGGGGAATTGCAACCCACCCCTGTCACGCTATAATTAGCGGACAGATCTGTGAAAGTCCCTCGGGGAATCGTTGAAGATGTGCTAATCAAGGTTGATAAATTTTATTTCCCCGTGGACTTCATTGTGTTAGATACTCAACCTTGTGCAAAATCCTGAAAATCATATTCCCGTTATCTTAGGACGTCCCTTCTTGGCAACGTCAAACGCTATCATAAATTGTCATAGCGGGATATTGAATTTGTCTTTTGGCAACATGACTGTAGAAATGAATGTCTTTCGTGTGAATCAACAACCCATAGAGTGTGATGATGATGAATTGCACGAGGTTAACATGATTGAGAGTCTGATCCAAGACTCATTGCCCGACATTTTGTCAGTGGACCCTGTGCAAGCATGTTTAGATAACTTTGACTTAGATCTCTTTGAGTCTGAGTACATTAGTGAAGTCCACTCTTTGCTAGAGTCTGTGCCACCCATGGATATTGCTAAGTGGCAGAATGCAGTGGAACCCCTTCCACTCTCTGATACCAAATCTGCCCCACCTCTTGATACACCACCTAAGCTTGATTTGAAACCATTACCTGATACTTTGAAGTATGCTTTCTTAGGTCCTTCTGACACTTTACCTGTGATTATTGCATCATGTTTAGACACGGAACAGGAAAGTCAACTCTTAGAACATAAAGGAGCTTTAGGTTGGACCATCTCCGATCTTAAGGGTATAAGTCCCACAATTTGCATGCATCACATAAACCTTGAAGATAACACTAAACCATCTAGGGAAATGCAAAGGAGACTTAACCCCAACATGAGAGATGTTGTCAAGGGTGAGATCTTGAAATTGCTTGATGCGGGTATCATTTACCCAGTCCCTGATAGCCAGTGGGTCAGTCCCATTCAGGTAGTACCCAAGAAGTCTGGCATTACTGTAGTTCAAAATGAGATGAACGAGCTTGTTCCCACCCGTGTGACCACAGGGTGGCGAGTCTGCATTGATTATAGAAAACTGAACACAGTAACCAAGAAAGACCATTTTCCCCTTCCCTTCATTGACCAAATGCTGGAAAGGTTAGCAAAACATAGTCACTACTGTTTCTTAGATGGCTATTCTGGCTACAACCAAATCCACATAGCACCCGAAGACCAACAAAAGACCACATTTACATGTCCTTATGGAACTTTTGCTTATCGTCGTATGCCTTTTGGGCTGTGCAATGCACCCGCTACTTTTCAACGTTGCATGATGAGCATATTTTCCGACATGGTAGATAAGTTTCTTGAGATTTTTATGGATGATTTTTCGGTGTTTGGTTCTTCTTTTGATGAGTGTTTGCATCACCTCACTTGTGTCTTGATTAGGTGTAAGGAAAAGAATTTGGTTTTGAATTGGGAAAAATGTCATTTCATGGTTAACTCAAGCATTGTTCTAGGGCATATCATCTCGGAAAAAGGCATAGAAGTAGACAAAGCCAAGGTAGATCTCATTCAACACTTGCCTCAACCTCGTTCTGTGAGGGACATCAGATCATTTCTAGGCCATGCGGGTTTTTACCGCCGATTCATCAAAGACTTTAGTAAAATTTCAAGACCCTTGTGTAATCTTCTTGCGAAAGATGTTGCATTTGTCTTTGATGATGCTTGTAAGGAAGCATGGGAGCAACTAAAGGCTCTCCTTACATCTGCCCCTATAGTCAGACCACCACCTGACCGGGTCATTACCATTTGAGATTATGTGTGATGCGTCCGACTATCTTTGTAGGAGCTGTTTTGGGCCAACGAGTAGACAAACTTCCTTATGTGATCTACTATGCTAGTAAAACACTTAATGATGCTCAATCAATTATTCCACAACCGAGAAAGAGTTGCTAGTCTGTTGTGTTTGCATTAGATAAGTTTAGATCTTATTTGATAGGGTCTAAGGTCATCATTTATTCGACCATCTTTGCATTGAGATATCTTTTGTCTAAAAAAAGATGCTAAGGCTCGTCTAATTCGATGGATACTCTTGCTACAAGAGTTTAACCTCGAAATTCGAGATAAGAAAGGGTCAGAGAATGTTGTGGCGGATCACTTGTCTAGGTTGAATGTCGAATCTGCTGATGAATCTGTGTTGATTAGGGAATCATTCCCTGATGAGCAATTGATGCTTGTGTCTCAAATGCCATGGTTTGTCTTTGATATTGTCAACTACCTTGCTACGGGTAGAATGCCCTTGCATTGGTCTAAACAAGACCGTTCTAAGTTCTTGGTTGAAGTTAAACACTTCCTTTGGGATGACCCATATTTGTTTAAGTACCGCCAAGACCAAATCATTAGGAGATGTGTCCCCTATTCTCGAACAAAGGGACGTCATCTCTTTCTCGTCATGACCATGCATGTGGAGGCCACTTTAGTGCCAAGAAAACTATTTGCAAAGATCTTGCAAAGCGGTTTCTATTGGCCAACATTGTTTAAGGATTGCCATGCTTTTTGTGTTGCTTGTGACCGATGCCGAAAATTAGGAAGTATCACTAAGAGAAACATGATGCCCTTACAACCCATTTTGATTGTTGAGTTGTTTGATGTTTGGGGTATTGATTTCATGGGTCCATTTCCTAACTCGAAGGTAAGTTATACATTCTTGTTCTTTGTCGATTATGTCTCTAAGTGGGTAGAGGCCATTGCATCCAAAACCAACGACCATAAAGTTGTTCTTTCTTTTCTTAAGGAAAACATTTTCTCCCGTTTTGGAACCCCTAGAGCAATAATCGGTGATGGAGGTAGTCATTTTTGCAATAGACCCTTTGAATCATTAGTGCGCAAGTATGGAATCACTCATAAGGTCGCAACACCTTACCATCCTCAAACCAAGTGGCCAAGTAGAAGTTTCTAATAGGGAAATTAAGCATATCCTTGAGAAGACCGTCAATCCTTCTAGGAAAGATTGGTCTTTGCGCTTAAACGATGCTTTATGGGCCTATAGGACTGCATACAAGACTCCCATTGGGATGTCTCCTTACGAGACTTGTGTACGGAAAAGCATGTCATCTACCCGTTGAGTTAGAACACCGTGCATACTTGCTGTGAAGAAGTTGAATTTTGATCTTGATAAGGCTGGTACCCATAGGAAACTTCAACTCAACGAGTTAGAAGAGTTGAGAAATGATGCATATGATAGTGCCAAAACGTACAAACATAGGATGAAAGTGTTTCACGACAAGCGCATCCTGCGCAAGTCCTTCACACCAGTCGAAAGTTTTATTGTACAACACTCGATTGCATTTGTTTCCGGAAAGCTACGTTCTCGATGGTCGGGACCATTCTTGGTACGTACTGTTTTTCCCCATGGAGTCGTAGAAGTTGAAAACCCAAAGCAACCAAGAACATCTTCAAAGTCAATGGTCGAGATCAAACCATTTCTGGAGCATCTTCCACCGTGAAGTTGAGACCGTCGACTTGGAAGACCCCATCTATGTGGACTAGACTAGTTCACTTGTGTACATACATATGGACTAAAAATCCATTCTCTTTCCCTTTTTCTTTTTCTTTTTGCATAGTTCTTATTTGTGCTAACCAACCTTTTTGTCTTGCGCTTTGGTTGTTTGCTTTCAAAGCATTCATCCTCCTTTGGTTTAGCAACATCATTGTACATCCTAATCTCTTCCCTTTTCTCTACTCAGCATAGTTCTCTTGGTATGTGACTGTTTAAAATTTTATCATCTGTTGACACATTGAGGACAATGTTTGATTTAGGTTTGGGGGTGTGATTTGCATTTAGAGTTTTTAGTCTTTTTGTTTTACTTCATTCGAAAAAAAAAAAAAAAAAAAAACTCAAAAATTTGCATAAAAAACCTCCAACTTTTAGAGATTTTAGAGTCACTAGCATGCTTCTAGCTATGTTTACATAGAGAGCCTGACTGAAATAACGAACTTGGAAGTCTTGGAGAACACAATCGGGTTTCTTAGTTGATTAGAGCGTTAAAGTTGGATTTAACCATACCGGAGGGCGAATTAGGTGTTGTTTAGATATTCGGTAGTAGAATTGTGATCACCCATAGTGGAGACTACCCATTTTACATCAAGCGAGGTACCAACCTTCACTCTTTGTGACTTTCTAGAAAAGTTGTTAGAGTGTGTGTCACCGTACGTCAATTCCGGTAGGAATGGTGAGCTACCCAACTTCGCACCACTTTCAAAGACTACTTTTGATCTCTTGAGTGCTAATTTCGTCAATCATGAGGGTGACGTTTAAAGATGAAAACTCCTTCTAAATATCGATTTGCAGTTAGCATCACTCTCTCCCTCTCAACAACATCAACATTCATAGAAACACATCATCGTCAGCAAGCGGAGCAACATCAGAATATTTGAAGGAAAAGTTGATATAGTCCAAGGTTTACGTGCAACAAAGGAAAGAAAAGAAAATAGGATGAGAATTAATGAAGTTTGTGAAAAATTGTGTTTTATTGTTATTTTCATTTCTTGTGCTTAAAAAAAAAAAAAAAAAAAAAAATTGTCAAGTTTTTGTGAAGTTCAGAAGTTCATCATCAACATTTGAAGACCGAGGACCAAAGATTGAAGACGTTTCTATGAATGCTGAGAGAGTGATATTAATTGCCGATCGGGTGAGAAGGTAAGTGAGTACTCCCATCCTTGCTAATGGTTGATTTCCTTTCTTAGAGATCATCAGAAAAGATTCTTTTTGTCCACATCTTTGTGGAGTCTCCGTAAAATTATTTCGGAAGGTTATCCTTCTTACCTACAACGTGTGCAGGATTTCTCTCTTTATTCCTACCTGCACACATGAGAGACTAAAAAAGCGATCTTTTTGAGTGCAATTATCATAAAACCCTATTGGTGAGGCAGAAGTCGAGGCTTATGATCACAATCGAATCCGAATTCTTTCATATGGTATGGTTACTTCTCGCTCAGCACTTAAGGATGAGAATGCGTTCTTTGGTAGTTCTAACTTCTTGTTACTAGCATGCGAAAACTCTATGTCCTCATAGCTCCTTGGATGCTTGAGACTCTTTTACACTCGAAGTTGGAGAAGGTTTTGTGGGTACACCTCATTCGGTAAACCCTCACGAGACTACAACTCGTCCACTAGGGACACCTAGGGGTTTAAAGGCTTAGTGCATACGCTAAATGCATTCGAGAGACCAGCGACAGTGGTATAGTTAGGATTTCTTAATTTCTATTTCACTTGAGGACAAGTAAAATTCAGGTTTGGGGGTATTTGATGAGTGCCAAATATTGCATATTTCTACATCTATTTATTGGCATTTAACTCATCTTTTGTGCTCAAAAATCAGATATTATCCCAGATTTTGTATTTTATTTGTTTTCAAGAATAAATATTTGTACTAATTAATTTTGTGTTTTTAGGTAGTAAATAAAGTTCGGAGAAACTGAGGAGCCAAAAGAGCGAAGAATTGGAGTCGAGCATCTATGGAGCAGAAGCCAAAGCCGCGCGCAAACAGCTTGCAACCCAACAAGGAGCAACCCATCTACAAGACATGGGCCCAAGCTATCCAAGATCCGACCCACAACCCGGATCCGAGCCCGTCCTTTCCGAGCCGTTAGATTTGATCTCTTCCACATCCAACGCTCGCTACAGCCTGCTCATCAAATATCGATACTTCCGCTCCACAGCAAAGCCACCAACACCTATACCCCATCGAACCAAACCCATTTTCTCCTCCATCTTCTATTTCTTCCTCTCCCGTCCACATCAGAGAAAACTCCCTTCTTACCCATGCCTTTTGCAGAGCCACCTCCATCATCACCTTACCTGACAACAGCCTCACCAAACGCGCTTGCAGCCACCTTCACCTCCTCTCTAGGTCTAGTTACCTCTCTCTTAGCTTCTCCCATAACCCTAGAAGCTAATTTAGAGATAACTAGAGCTAGGGTTTCACCAACAACTTGCATGGTCGATTCAGAGGTCAGAGACGAGACAAGGCAGAGAAATCAGGTTTGGGTTTGTGTGTAATCGAGTTTGAGTGAATTGTGAGAGATATAAATTGTTGTTTTGTGTGTGAGAGAAAACAGTTAATTTTTAGGGTTCATAATATATTTCAATTTCAGTGTTCTTTTGCTATGTTTATGATGTTCTAAGTTTAATTGCTAGGATTGAAATGAAACCCTAGTTCAATGTTCTGATATTCAACTTCATTTGAGTGGTTTTTGCATGTTTAAATTACAAGAGAAGTTCAATTATAGCACTTTCAATGCCTTGCTCTCACAATGGATGCCATGTATCCATTGTAGTTAGGATAACCCTGCATTGAGTGTATTTCATCCCAAGCTTCAACCATTATTGCTAACCCTTTGACTAGTTGTGCTTAATTAGACAACTAGTGCTCTGAATTAGTACCCTTAGCTGAATATTGAACTATCCCCTGGTGAAACTCCTTAGGTAAGTGATAGAGCTAACACTCTTCCCTTATCTGTCACAGGAACAGAGACACTCAAATTAGTTGAATCACATAACTTGAATTAGAGGTGGATTTGATAATCCTAGTGCCTGCAATCTCAATACTCATATATCATTTTGCTTATAATTGTTACAACCTCCATCTTGTCGTAAAGACACTAAACAAAACCATATATTTGTGCCACCTTCCCTGAAATCAGTTAAGAAGCCTTTAGATCATAACACACACTCCATTTCTCTGTGGTTCGACCTGTGCTTGCCACTGCCTCCAAAGGCACTGTGCACTTGCAGTTTAAGACGTAGGAAAATAATCTTTTAGAAACCTACCAGCTGCTGATATATAGAAATACCAGGCCAGCATATTTGATCATTGTGGTTGCTGATACATGGAATACCAGGCCAACCTCATTTCATCATTGTGGTTGCTGATACATGGAAATACCAGGCCAACCCCATTTATCATTGTGCTGCTGATATATAGAAATACCAGGCCAGCAGAATAACTGTTGTTGATATATAGAAATACCAGGCCAGCTACATTTCATTGCTGCTGATATATGGAGATACTAGGCCAGCATATTTGATCATTGTGGTTGCTGATACATGGAGATACCAGGCCAACCACATTTTGCCATTTTCGTCGCAAACACCAATAAGTCTCACATTTTGTTGTTTATTTGTTGGATGATCGAATTCACTTGTACTTTCTACAAAAGCACTAAAATAGTATTAGTAACTAAAATATTGTATCCTAGCTAATATAAATATGGGTATAAAATGTAGCATTTACATGCTTATCAATACGAGATCGAGACAATACAACAACGAAGTATGTTACTTGATACAAAGGTTCGGACTTAACCAAACACAATAGAATTGCTTATCAAGTAAATAGGAAGTAACGTTTGTGTGATTTATTTTAATTATAATAAAACAATTATAATGCGGAAAATAAAAGTAAATGACACAAAAAGATTTTGTTAAAGATTTTGTTAACTAGTCGAGGGAAAAATAACCATGATTTATCAAATGGAGTATGTTAAATATAATAACGGTGAGATGTCTACTGCTATAAAAGAGGCAAAAAATTAAACAAAAATGCTCCGTCATAATCTAGCTACGTGACAGATTAGGGACCTTATTATTTAAAAAAAAAAAATCAAAATGAAAAAACTGTTAAAATTATATTTTTATTAATCAACCAAAGTAACAACCAAAATATAGTCCTCAAAAGAAAGAAGAAGAGAAAATTGAACAAGTGGGTAAGAAATTGTCCTAATGTAATTCCAACCTTAATACTCATTTTCCTTATTTTTGTCGAGGATTAAGCCCCATCGCAAATATAAGAAACCGATCAAGTGGCTACAATGGTTGAAACGAAATAGCTGGTTAAGCACTTGGTAAGTTAGTATAGCCCTTCCGATAGGATCTCAAAGGCGAAATTAAGCAAATAAAGTCTCACCGTTGAACAAAATTACACCTAACATACACCTTCTTTTCAGTTGTTAGGCCATGGGCCAACACTAACTTACTTATTCTTTCCATGGGATCACACTATAGTTGAGACCATCATCAAAATTATTAAACCACATCCATCATTTCTACAAAACTAATATCAAAACGTTCTCAAAAGAAGTTTTGGAAGTTCGAGAAAGCGACCAAATCACTAATACTAAATCAGTTATATGCATTATGGCACCGAGTAAAATTGAACTAACCCTATAGTTCACTTCAACAGGAGAGCCTTTGTTATCCCTATTCAATCTAAAGTTTTCACTATTATGAAAATCCCCAAATTAAAGAAACCCCAATCCCAAGGGTTTCATTATAATAAAAACCCCAAAATTGATTTTCTTGAAAAGAACAAATCGATCAAAACTAAAACAAAATCAAAAACAAGAAACTCAAAATAGAAAGTACTCGATACATGGGTCATGTAAGGGTTGTACCACTAAGTTCCTCGAATAATCGTCCTCATGAAAACCCCCAAGTTTGTATTCCCAGATGTTATCCTCGACTTGTGAATAAGTCTAATCGTATAAAGTTATCTTGGAACAATTCCTTTGGTTCGTAAATGGGAAAAAGAGAAGACGGAGAGAATCATAAACAGGGCGAAGGAACAACAAGAGAGAGATGCGATCTGTTTGGTATCAACTCTATTCAACCAAGTGATATGAGTGGACAAAGGCTCTTTTGGGCGGGGCGGACCATGGGTGTATAGAAACTTCAAATTTTTTGTCGGATTTTATTAACATAAACTCCTTTGAGAATGACGGGTCCTTAGATCTATCTTATGTTCAATCACCCAAAGTTAACCTAACTTCGTTTAACCCTATAGTTCACTTATTAATTCCCACGCCAATCAATACCTTTAATCACAAGGAAATGTATTGATTCAACCAAGCCGATCTAACTCAATTAATCAATCCAATCTACCAATCAAGGATAAACTACTCAATTAATCAATTATTAATTGGATCCTCTTTTACCGAAACAAGTATTGTGCACACCAAAGATTATAAAACCCAAGTCAAATCTTCAATATCTTCTTTGTCTTCAAATCTTCTTAAATCTTCAATAAAAACCTGCACACAATCACTTGAATCTCTTGTGATCAATCACACACAGAACGGAGTTTGTTAACAATGGATTATCACAAGATCATCTTTAGAACTAACAACAGTCTAAAGATCCATGTCGAAACTCTAAACTAGTTTGAGTGAATCTTATATCAGAAGAGAAGATTCTCAAGAATAAACAAACTAGGTGCAATCAGATTTCAACCACCGTTATTCAATCAAATCAATAGAAAATAAAGATAAACCGCAATTATCTAGTTTCCTACCAACGGGTCGCGCTAGAGCTTCTCAATCCCAAAGAAGACTTTAAATTGAGCGGCCGTAAGAGATTTCGCCTAATTAGGTTACTCTCCTCTACAAATAGGCGGATACACCAGTAACAACAACAAAAGAGTAAATCTGTTGTTACGAAGGATTAGTTTGCTAGAAAGGCAAACTTCGTGTATTTATAGACAAGGAAGTTTAGACACCAAGGAATTTCCAAAACCAAAAATATTCTCAAGATATTCATAAAAGCACAGATTCGCTTTTCATAATTCCTGGAAATGCTCTGTCCAAAAATAACGATCGAAATCTCTCGGAAAATCTAATTGGTAAATGCACATTACTAATTCTGTAATTTCCCAACAAAATGAAATTAATAACCTCAATTAAAAGATTCTTAACTTACTTATGTTTTGATCCTGGGATTCTCTTCCCTTAGCCGTTAAGGAATATCTTTGAACAATTATAGAAATAAATATTCACAACACGTGTTCAAAGTTTGTCGACATCTTAACTTTGTAAGTTATCTTTCACACTTACAACCTTGAAACCGATTTGCCACACTTCCAAACAAGTTTAGAATTGGTTCATCTGACTTTCAAGACCTATGTGATTGATCAAACCAACATTCAATCACAATCATGGGTTTACGGTTCTACCAAAACAAGTTTCGGTTCTACCTTCATGTGAGTACTTTGCATAGTCACACTAGCTTCCCAAAAGTTCGGTTGACTAGGTACTAGGATCGGTTCCACACATATATATGGTATCTAACTTATATGTGTTGCACATGTCCATAGGATCGGTTCCCCTTTCTGCTATAAACCTTGTTGCACCCCATACAAGGATCGGTTCCCTTTGATGTACTACACCCCTTACTAGGATCGGTTCCCTTTCCCTTACAAGGATCGACCCTTTCCCTTACAAGGTCAGACATACAAAATCCGATCATACCACAGGTGATTACTTAAGATCGGTTTTACTAATAAAAGTTATACCAATACATAAGTCAGGCCTTTGTAAATAGTTCTACCAAGAACACAACAAGTTGTGAGCGGTTATACTTTATCACACATATTGGTTGTTCATAAGATATGCAATGAATAACAAAACCAATAATACCTGGCAATTTCCTTTTCGGTTCACAAACAAGTTTATGAACTTACTTCCTTAGAACACATGTAAACATTGTTCCCTAGGATGAAATCCTCACCTCATACCCATACATAATCACAATAGCATTCAAATGATTATGGCGATATCTTATCTACAAAGTTTAATGAATAAGCAATAAACCTCGTATTGTATTCCTTAATACTATGTCTATCTAGAGTTCAAATATGCTTCGCAGTTATGTTTTCAATATGCATGACTTGAAAGATACGTTAGGGAATGAAACAGTTCAAGTCAAATATCAGTAACCTCAAGTGGAAGGATGATTGTTGTCGTTGTAGCTCCTTGCTTCTTCACATCTTCAAGTCTTCGCAATACTTGTAATGTCTCATATCCTAATACTTTCAAGCTAACCTATACGAAGTTTAACTCTAGTACATAATCAAGTGACTCTTAACATGAGTTTTGAGTCATTAAAATATGACAACCAAACTTGATATACCAACGCTTGGTGGGTTCAACCGATCCATGATCTAACAATCTCCCCCTTTGTCAATTTTAGCGACAAAACTCTTACATCATATGGATAAACAAATTACAATAATTCATTACAATCCGCTTGATTCCCGATTCAACAGCACAGTGAAACTTCTTACATTCAATCCTTGAAAATGTAGTTGTTGACATTATAATAACAAAGCTATTACTCCCCCTAAGGAAGATAGGTAGATCTTCAAGTACCAATGTTCTTTTCCCTAGCGATGCCAATCAATATAAATATCTATACCAGCATCACCTGTTTACTCCCTATATTTCTCCCCCTTTTTGTCACAAAAATGACAAAGAAACGAAAAAATAAAGGACAACACGAAAAGAAACTTACAAATCTCAGAATAGACTTGCAAACCTATAGAGTTAGTCACGAGGGTTCCTCACATCATGTTCTGATAACCAATATCAAAACCGAAACTACAAGTAGTCTTATTTTGATATGTTACCAAGGAAACAATTGCCCGAAACAATTTTTCCAATTTAGTTTAGCAAACCAAAAACAACTAAGCATATTAGTCCCTTTGCTAAACCGATTGTTCAAAAACAACCGTTTAATTCGATAAGACCAAAAATAAAGATAAACTCCATTTTTCTCATCACGTTCTAATTATCCATAAACTTAAACCTTTAAATTTTAAACAAGACAAGTACTAGGTTAGTTAACTAGCATTTCTTGTTTAGTCATTCGATTAGACTTGAATAACCGAAACCTCACTTCAATAAGTCTAACTAAGATCAGAATTAACTTAGTTTATCTTATCTGGAATCGAATTGGACTGAACAACTCATCCCGTACACATATTATTTCGTTAAGCCATAAATAATTCATACAAACCAAAATAAATAAACTTGCATAATTATTCACCTCAACCGGAAGCAATTGAATCAACATAGACATTATAAGCACCGCAATTCCACCGTAATTTTGTAAGCCTAAACGATTGATACCATACAAAAGCAAGATAACAATAGTTTTTTTTAACCGAAACCAATTGAATCACACACACACATCAATTGTACCAAAATTTTGTAAGCCTAAACAATTGATACCATACAATAAAGCAAGATAACAATAGTTTTTCTTAACCGGAACCAATTGAAACACACATCCACACACACATCATGGAATAAATATCAATTGAACCGAAATTTTGTTAAGCAAAAGCAACAAATATATATAATATAAACTCAGGATTTTCTTAAACAAGAAAACAATTAACTAACAAGATTGTTACCTCAAATTTCGCATCCACTTCTCCAATATGATTGCATCTTCGTCCAGTGAGAACTGATATCGAAATATCACCACGTTTTTATCCTTATGTGTGAAAAAAAGAATAAAAAACACCTCAACCTTTACTAGAGAAAGGTTGAAAACCGGTTTTAACAATTGCAAGCAAAAGTTGAAAACCGTCGAAACACATATGCTTTTATGCTAAACCAAAACCGATTCAACATATTGTGACTTTTTCACATATTGTTTCTATCGAAACCCCTCATAATCCTTTGATAAAGCCTACCTACAAGGGCTAGAACTTAATCCCGCTAAATCAAAAAGTCACCCAAACCATGAGGGTTCACAATATATGAGATCGAATATTAAGGTAGTAAAACCGAAATCAAACATCCCATAAACATACATAGCAATAAGGTAAAAGCAATTAAGCACGGGCTATGTAACCCAAAAACTATCACAAGAAAAATTACTTAAACAAATAATTTTATTCATAATAGTTTTATTCATAATAGACCAATACAATCAATGAAAGAAATTAAAAATTGATGTCTATTAAACTAGATTAAGTATTACAGCAAATAACTTAATCTCTAGTGGTGCTCTTGTTGTTTACTAAGGTCTCTTCAGTTTTCAAACTCTTAAAACATGTCTCCAGGGACTTGTCCACAACCACTTCTTGTTTTTCAAGATCCTTAATTAGGACTTTGACCTCAGCAAGAATTTCTCTTGTTCCTTCATACTTTTCTTTTACCCAATCTTGATGTCGAATAGTCATAGCAAGATTGGTTTCTAGTTCATCAAAACCTTGGATATATTGAGACATACTATCATAACGAATCCACTTGGTTTTGGTTGGATCTTGAAGGTTGTAAGCCAACAGACATGACTCATCTTGTGATCCGCAGAGCTATCAGAGTCATAATCAGACATAATGCATTTCTTTTTTCTCTCTGTATCGATTCCTTGACAATCCTTAACTTTTTGAGCTTCCTCCTTATTAGTCTTTGAGACACTGCGAGTTACTGGAGGCATGCTCGGTTATGAATAATATATAAAAGGATTTCTCAGGGTTTCGAATACAGACAAGATAAAGGTTCTCCTCTTAAAATAGTCAACTTTCGGACCAAGAGACCTCTGGAAAATCCAAAAATATCAAAAAATATATTTCGTTACCTTAGTCCGAAATTCTCAAGGTGGAAGGATTATTAAAAATCCGAAAATTCCAAATATCACCTATTTTTGGAAAATCATGTTAAACATGAACATTTTTTAACTGCCATGGATTCGCAGCAATCCATAAACTATCACAAAAAAAATTCTGATAAACAACTACACAATGGTACATGTGCTCCTATTTTATTGTGCCTTTCCCATCCAAGATTATGAGCATTAAAGGATGAGAAAGCACAACATACGATACAACTAAGTTGCATCGGAGTAAGCTTTTTCCAGCTTACAGTGAATATCAGAAACATAGTTCATGTCTTTTTTAGGGAATTTCTGCCCAAAATATTTTCTCCCAAGATGATGATCTTTTCTAACTCTAGAGATATGATCATGCGGAGAAAATGTACTAATGTGAGAATTCTCGGAGATAGATAGATCTCTCTTAATTCTTTCAATGAGATTTTCATACGATTTTCTCATTCTAAGGACTTTCTTATTATTCACATTAGATCATCTGAAATAACTATCGAAAAATCCTGATTGTTTCTTTTGGCAGAGATTCGTTCTTTCCCTACCTTCTGAAGTCGTTCCTCATCAAAACCAGAACTGTTTCGATATGGGTGCGGAGGAACCTTTTTCCAGAAGCGATTATCAACTCTTTCCTCTAACTCCTTTGAGTTGATCTTATTTGGATGTAGTATAATCTGTCTTTCTACTGAGGAATAATCTTTCAGTTTTTTAAGACAAGAAACTTCTTTCAAAATTTTTACCACCGTATGTTGAAGAAGTATAAGTT
The DNA here is from genome assembly GCA_023531295.1 of Papaver armeniacum. Taxonomy (NCBI): domain Eukaryota; kingdom Viridiplantae; phylum Streptophyta; class Magnoliopsida; order Ranunculales; family Papaveraceae; genus Papaver; species Papaver armeniacum. Next base: position 139,356 of record JAJJWW010006658.1, on the reverse strand, counting down.
TCCTGTCAAGTGACTGAAAGTTGTATTCCTTAGAGTCATCACGGAATCGGTTCAAAGTTTCCTTTGGACAAGATTTCGTTTGATCATCAGTAGATCCAGAAGATGGTTTCTCATCCTCTTCTAACTTGATGTAGTTAGGAAAACTACCATCATATTGATCTGTTTCAGATGTGATCAACCCGGTTTTGTCACAATCTGTAAAAGTCGAGCAAGGACTTTTAGTTTCCTCATCAAAAGAAATCACAACAACATCATTAGTCAGAATCATGGGACGTGTCTCTTTATCTGTAAGAGATTTACCAAGAGCTTCTAGTTTGACATCAAGATCTATTTTCTCTTTGTCTAGACAGTTCAGTTGAATGTCTTTTTCTTTGATCTCCTGTTTAAGAAGATTTGACTCTGTCTTTTAAATGAGCACTTTAGAAGACAGAAACTGTATAAGCTTTAGGAGTTTTACCAACTCTTTATCAGCTTCTTCTCTTTCATGAGTTAACGAAGTGGTAACATCTTCAACATTTGAGTATTCATACTCATGCATAACGTTAACTGAATCATACATTCGATTCAATTCTTATAGGTTGGATCGCACCAAACACAGATTGTTAGATCTTTTCGTGTTTGCCTACGCTGATACCAATTGAAAAGGCGAGGGTACCCAAATATACCTCAAGCTAAAATTTTTCCTACCTATAAGTCCTTTCTCCGAAAGTGATTGTCTATGGACTGAGTCGAGACAATGCAACTAATCGGTTCACACTTCGTGTGATCGTCTATGGATACGAGATCGAGACAATACAACAATGAAGTATGTTTACTTGATACAAATGTTCGGACTTAACCAAACACAATAGGATTGCTTATCAAGTAAATAGGAATTAACGTTTGTGTGATTTACTTTAATTATAATAAAACAATTATAATGCGGAAAATAAAAGTAAATGACACATCAAGATTTTGTTAACGAGGAAACCGCAAATGCAGAAAAACCCCCGGGACCTTGTCCAGAATTGAATACTCTCAGGATTAAGCCGCTACACAAAATTACACCTAACTTCGTATAGTTGAGACCAAGTAATTAACCCTATAGTTCACTTAGTTCCTTCTGTATTCCCACGCCTCCGACTTGTGAATAAGTCACGTACTTGGAACAATTCCTTTGGTTCGTATTCCAAACAGTAAAGGAACAACAAATATGTTTGGTATCAACTCTATTCGACAAAGTGATATGAGTCGGACAAAGCCTTTTCTGTTTATCTTAACATAAACTCCTTCGTCGGGTCCTTAGATATATCTTATGTTCAATCACCCAAAGGTAATCGTTTAAGATTAAGCCAATCAATACCTTTAATCACAAGGAAATGTATTGATTCCGATCTACTCAATTAATCAATCCAATCTACCACAAGGATAAACCGATTATTAATTGGATCCTCTTTTACCGAAACAAGTATTGTGCACACCAAAGATTATAAAACCCAAGTCAGATCTTCAATATCTTCTTTGTCTTCAAATCTTCGTAAATCTTCAATAAAAACCTGCACATAATCACTTGAATCTCTTGTGATCAATCACACATAGAACGAAGTCTGTTAACAATGGATTATCACAAGATCGTCTTTAGAACTAACAATAGTCTAAAGATCCTTGTCGAAACTCTGAACTAGTTTGAGTGAATCTTATATCAGAAGAGAAGATTCTCAAGAATAAACAAACTAGGTGCAATCAGATTTCAACCACCGTTAGTCAATCAAATCAATCGAAAATAAAGATAAACCGCAATTATATAGTTTCCCACCAAAGGGTCGCACTAGAGATTCTCAATACCAAAGAAGACTTTAAATTGAGCGGCCGTAAGAGATTTCGCCTAATTAGGTTACTCTCCTCTCCGAATAGGCGGCTACACCAGGAATAAACAACAAAAGAGTAAATCATTTGTTACGAAGGATTAGTTTGCTAGGAAGGAAATCTTCGTGTATTTATAGACAAGGAAGTTTGGACACCAAGGAATTTCCAAAACCGAAAATATTCTCAAGATATTCATAAAAGCACAGATTCGGTTTTCATAATTCCTGGAAATGCTCTGTCCAAAAATAACGATCGAAATCTCTCGGAAAATCTAATTAGTAAATGCACATTACTAATTCTGTAATTTCCTACAAAATGAAATTAATAACCTTAATTAAAAGATTCTTAACTTACTTATGTTTCAATCACTGGGATTCTCTTCCCTTAGCCGTTAAGGAATATCTTTGAACAATTATAGAAATAAACATTCACAAAGCACGTGTTCAAAGTTTGTCGACATCTTAACTTTGTAAGTTCTCTTTCACACTTACAACCTTGAAACCTATTTGCCACACTTCCAAACAAGTTTAGAGTTGGTTCATCGACTTTCAAGAACTATGTGATTGATCAAACCAACATTCAATCACAATCATGGGTTTACGGTTCTACCAAAACAAGTTTCGGTTCTACCTTCATGTGAGTACTGTGCATAGTCACACTAGCTTCCCAAAAGTTCGGTTGACTAGGTACTAGGATCGGTTCCCCACATATATATGGTATCTAACTTATATGTGTTGCACATGTCCATAGGATCGGTTCCCCTTTCTGCTATAAACCTTGGTGCACCCCATTCAAGGATCATTTCCCTTTGATGTACTGCACCCCTTACTAGGATCGGTTCCCTTTCCCTTACTAGGATTGGTTTCCCTTTCCCTTACAAGGATCGATTCCCTTTCCCTTACAAGGTCAGACATACAAAATCCTATCATACCACAGCTGATTACTTAAGATCGGTTTTACTAATAAAAGTTATACCAATACATAAGTCAGGCCTTTGTGAACAGTTCTACCAAGAACACAACAAGTTGTGAGCGGTTATACTCTATCACACATATTGGTTGGTCATAAGATATGCAATGAATAACAAAACCAATAACACTTGGCAATTTCCTTTTCGGTTCACAAACAAGTTTATAAACTTACTTCCTTAGAACACATGTAAACATTGTTCCCTATGATGAAATCCTCACCTCATACCCATACATAATCACAATAGCATTCAAATGATTATGGCGATGTCTTATCTACAAAGTTTAATGGTTAAACAATAAACCTCGTATTGTATTCCTTAATACTATGTCTATCTAGAGTTCAAATATGCTTTGCAGTTATGTTTTCAATATGCACGACTTGAAAGATACGTTAGGGAATGAAACAGTTCAATTGAAATATCACTAACTCAAGTGGAAGGATGATTGTTGTCATTGTAGCTCCTTGCTTCTTCACATCTTCAAGTCTTCGCAATACTTGTAATGTCTCATATCCTAATACTTTCAATCTAACCTATACGAAGTTTAACTCTAGTACATAATCAAGCGACTCTTAACATGAGTTTTGATTCACTAAAATATGACAACCAAACTTGACATACCAACGCTTGGTGGGTTCAACCGAGCCATGCTCTAACAAGGTTAAAATATTTTGTTTACAAGGATTATGTTATGTCATTATGCAAATGGTGATGGAAAATAGAATGAATCCTTGCTTATTCCACGGTATAAGGTCGATCTCCGATCCACAATTTTTGTGTACATACTGTGTTGTTCCATAAGGTGTCTTATGTTGAGCACAATCGACTGAGTTATTCTTTGGATTAGTTGTTGCTCCATGAGATACTTTTTGTCGAGCATGTACAACTAAATTAATCATCCTTGTTTGGTTATTTAGTTGTTGCTCCGTAAGTTCTCTTATGTCGAGCATTTCCGATTAGACTAATCATGGGTTTTCTTGTGGTTTATTTAATTGAGTATTTTTGGATTCAAATTCATATTCGTATGTGATTTGTTATGTCCAAAGAAATCCTTCTTTTCTTATGAAATTAAGGTCGCTTTTGTTGTTCTTTCGGGAATGACATTTTATGGGGGAGAGTTCTTAATTGAACTTGTGATGAATTGCCAAATCTTTGTGGGGAGTGCGGATGTGGAATATTATAGGGGTTATCTTGTATCTTTATAGACTCCTTGATGAATGCATTTAGCTTCAGATATATGATTGCATCTAAATAAGATGATATGTGCTTTCTTTTGGTCATGAAATGTCTCTTTCGGAAATTTCATTAGGATCCCGTTTTCGTACCTTTGCCAATTTTATTGACAAAAAGAGGGAGAATTAATATATATGGTTTTCGGATCATTATGTAAGGGGGAGTGGTTTCCATGTGAGATGGAGTATTGACTAAGGGGGGTGATACATATCACCATAGTATTGTTGTCGAAGTTATGATGCAATTGAAATTTGATACCATATAATGATACTATGACACTGTATAACAATGATTGAGAACTCTTGTTTTCTCGTTGTTATAGCTACGGATTTTCAACAACGATGATGATGAACCTACAACCTTTGGGATCATTGGAGTACTTGGAAGTGACGAAGATTTAGAGTAATGTTGAAGATTAGGCATGTGGAATAGGAGCTACAAAAGTTAATTCATTTATTTTTTGTATTTCATATGTATTGATAGTTTTGTCACTAAAATGGACAAAGGGGGGAGATTGTTAGAGCATTGCTCGGTCGAACTCGCATGCGTTTCTATTTCAAGCATGTTTGTCAATGTTAGTGATCAAAACTATAAGTCTTGATTTCTAGTCTACTATAGCTAATTCTCGGAATATGATAGAAAGTGTAGTTGAGCTCAAGAACTCCATGGCAATCATCATACAAGACAAAGGACTACTCAAGGAACTGGTGGATCTTCATCGACTAAAAGGTATGTGGAGACTTGAACTTATCTATCACTCAAAAGTCTATCTACTCTATCTCCTATTTTGAGACAAAAGTCGTTTTGCTATATAGACTTTGATTATTGATAGGTGTAGAATACACCGTATTTACTATCTAGTGGTTACGCTTTCTTTGCTATTTTTCTTGTGAATTATGTACTTTACGTGTGTTTTTGAGTTATTAGGTACTCTGGAGTCGCACGGACGAAAAGATGGAGAAATTACCCAATTGGAGTAAAAAGCCCAAAGAGATCATTTCACGAAGGACGGACGCTATCCGGAGTCGATCACGGGTTAAGGGGCTACCATTTGGGTGGCTGTACCCAAGTACGAAAAGGTGCAAATAGTTATCCCACTCGATTAGGTCGAGAAAGCCATTTCCCAGCTTCTTTCTCTTCTTATCTCTGCTACAAATCGATGAAGAAATTGAGAGAGTGTGGGAGAAACCAAGTTCTGTGAATCGAATTCAGAGAGATGAAAGGGAGGCGCAGGAAGAGTTGATTTCCATCTGAAATTGAGACGATGAAAGTGACGAATCTGCTGTCGAATTGAGAAGATTTCATTGTTGTTATTGTTTGAAGATAGAATTGATGAAGGGGATCTGTGAGTTTCGTGTGAAATCAAAAGCAGATGGGAGATTTGGTTCAAGGTTGTTTCTACTGGGAAGACGGTGAAGAAAATTAGAGAGGAAATGGGTTCGTTGCTGTGATGATTTCTGGGAGTCCGAGCTAGGGTTGTTCTTGTGTTTATTGCTCGAGATAGATCTGAAGTGCAGTGGCATAACTGATGTTGATGTTGCCAGTGTGAAGCTGGTGAAGATGTGAAGTTGACGATGGGTTTTGGTCATAGTTCAAATCTATGGAATTGAAGGTTGAGAAGGGTTCTGGATGAATTCAAATTCTCAATTGAGAATTCAGGTGAATAAGCTGAGGGTGATGGATGATGAAGCTTCAGGAGTTGAAGGTGTTATTAAGGTGACTGTGAGCTGCACTTTGCAAGAGATAGTTGGGGACTGTGTTGGTGGTGGCTCAGGTGGTTGTGTAAAGGGCAGGCTGCAGCTGGTGAGGTGATTGTGGCTTGGGTCTGTGAGCACAAAGGGTGTGCTAGTGGTGAAGAACTGGATTGGTGCTGGTGGTGCTGCAGTGGAAAGGGACTGGAGCTGGTTGGAATTTATGCTGCTAATGGAATTGTATGAGGTGAAGATTGGCATTAACTGGTGCAGGTGATGGTTGCTCTCATCGGTTCATGGCAGTGAGGAGATGGGGTTAGATGAATGCATTAGGTTGGAGCTGAGACAAGGTGGTGGTGTTGCTGGCAAGGAGGAACTCAGGGAGAGGAAATAAGGTTGGTATGTATGAAGTCAGAGAGTGGAGTTGCAACGGTAGAGTAATGAGCATTGCAGGTGCAATTGGCTCAAGGTGGTGTTTGGCTAGAGAAACAATGTTGCAGGGCAAAGCACAAGCAAATGAATCCCTGAGCTTAGGTGAAGCTGGGAATGGATTCTTGTTGCAGGGGGATTTGAATCTGTGAGGAGTCGGCATTGGTGCTGTGTATGAGAGTCGATTCTGATTGGTGAGGTTGACCTGAATTAAAGTTGCAGTGGAGCTCAAGCTGGTGCTATGCAGTGATGGAGTTGCAGAGAAGGTTCATGTGATGCCTGAGTTTGCAGTGGAGGATATAAAGCAACGGAGCGAAGTGCAGTTGTACCGCAGAGAAGATGGACCTGGTGCGCAACTGATGGCTTTGTATTGGTAATGTCGGGACAAGGAGTTGGTAGCAGTTTTTAGCGGCAAAAGAGAAGTAATGATTTGAACTGAAACGGTGGTGTTTGTGGCTACAGGCGAGGTGGAAGTGCTGGGTTAAGTGCTTAGGTTACAGTTACAGAGAATGCAAGGAACTGAGATGGTATTTGTGCAGCTGAGATTAAGTTCAGGGAAGTGTGGTTTTGTGCTTGAGGTGGATATACAGGCAGAGATAAAGAATGGAAAAGAGATTTTGGTGTTGATTAGGGCTTAATTGGGAAGTACAGATGGTCTTGTAACTGGAAATGTATGCTAGGTTTAGTTGGTTGTGGCATAAGCATTGCAATGGTTGTTGATATTCATGGAATTGTGGAAGCTATTTTGAGATGAGAAGCTAAGGAGTTAGTTTTGGTGAACCGAATTGGCTAGGTAGTGCCATTGAGTTGGAGCGGGGCCATCTTGGCCATGACTCGAAACAGGAAGGAAAGCAGCCATCATGGCTAGTTACACCAGAGTTCGCGGTCACCAACAAGCCCGGGCAAGGTCACTCGGCCACTGAGTCGACTCGAATCTGATCAGTCAGGGATGAACCGGACTGACTCACCGATTTGCTCTAACTCGATTTGACTCGGCCGAGTTGGACCTTGACCGATTTGACCCGTTGACTCACTGACCCGGTGACCGGGCGGACTTTGCCGGTCACCTGAGATGCTTTTCCAAGAACTATTCCCATTGATTCCGCCCATAATCCCGATTTTCCGGCGAGCGTTTTTGGGACAGAATTTCTACACGGGTTTCTCTCACTTGTGGGCTTGGTGGACTTCTAACTAATGGACTTTGAAGACAAAACCTAATTTTGGAAGGAGTGGAGCTATAAAAGAGAAGACTTTTCTCAAAACAAAAATTATCTTTTATCTATTCTTTTTCTTCTACTTTGTATTCTAGGGTTTAGAAACATGAAACTTCTCTTTCTTCTTGTGATGAACTCCATGAATATGAGCTAGATTTTATTATTGGTTATGGAATAAATTGGATTTCCAAACATGGTTTTTGTGCAATAAATTAGTTTTCTCTCATATTATCGTCTATGATTCACCATGAATATTGTTACATGATTTGGATGCTATTTAGTCGAGTCGCGAATCGATCGAGTTTGTTTTCATCTCTCTTGCTAGATTAGGGTTATTATACGCAAAAGTGATAATTCCGGATTGCAAGTAGCATAAATATGATTATAGTTTGTAGTGATATATTCTTATGATCATATGTGAGTTATAACCTTTGTTAAATCGGATTAGTGCGCTTTCCACGTTCGATTGCTTTGATTGGCCCTGATTTCATAGAACCTAATGCATCTAGGGAATTAAACTTGATTAGTGCTTTTACACGTTAGGTTGTTCCTTTAGGTAGAATTCATATTCGCATCTTTTAATGTGTTTGTTGATGACAAGAGGAGATTAGCGGGATATTCTTGCGATCAAGGTATTCTAGGGTCTTTGATAAAAGTTGAGATTAAAATATCAATTCTAGTTATTGTGTGAAAACATGTTTGTGAATGAAAACGAAATCCATGACCAATATCTTCTTATCCTTGATTTGATTTGTTTGCTTTGCTTTATTTGCTTTTATTTTAGTTTATAAAATCACAAAACTACCGGTGTTATTTATAGGGAACCGAAACAATTTGACAACCTAGACCTCTCTCTGGATCGATCCTTTCTTGCCCTTGCTATATTTATATTTTGAGTAGTAAGAAAGTGTAAATTATTTTTGACGCTTACGACCGCGGTCAAATTTTGGCGCCGCTGCCGGGGAAGATATGGATAATTCTAATGTGCATATGGTTTGTGATGAATATTTGATTGATGCTAATGTTGAAAAAGGCCAATCCTTGGGCACTTTCGTGGATAATTGTGTAGTTAACTCAACTCTTGATCGTAATAATGATCATTCACCTATTCAAAAGGATGAGTTAGAGATTAACAACACTAAATTTAGCGAGGAACAATCTTATGTTGACTATGAAAGTGACTGTGATTATGATATATTGCTTGAAACAACTCATGGTGACATCTCCGAGGAGTCTTTTTGGGATCAAGATGAAGACGAAGAGGAATATGATGACACTTGTGTAGATTACTCAAGCATTGATCTTAATAATGATCAAGAGCCTATTCAAAGGGTGGAGCTTGAGGATGATGCATTTTCGAGTGTTCTAAAAAAGTTTCTTATAATAAAATTTGGATCCGCAAAAGAGTATGTGCCTTACAACAAAAAGAGGAGTATGTTGAGAATGAGACCGTTTTGACCAATATTGTGGAAGACCCAATTGAGCTTGCAAATAATTGTAATGATGATGTTTATGTCGATACTTTGGTTAAAGCGAAACGGACGAAGAATGGTTGCAAGGTTTGATAGAGGACCATGATATACAAGAGGTGAATAATTCACTTGAGTTTTTCAAGGATGAAGAGGATTTCATGATACAAGAGATTGTGCAAGGTTTATCTAACCCTTGCCTATTGTTTCTTCTCCTTTACCTCTTATTGGTTTGAATGTATGTGCTTCGAGAATATTGTTGGATGACTTTGTTTCTCGTTTTCCGCCATTGGAGATACTTGATTCTCATACTATGCAGGTTATGGAACCAGAAACCGTGGAGGTACCCGACTTCTATATTCTTTATACACTTCCAAGTGTGGACAAGAATAAGTGTGGGGGAGCTTTTATCGGTTCATAGCTTCACTTTTGCTTTATGTTACTAATATTTGTGTGAAGCTAGTGTTTGCAAAACAGGTTCTATGGAAGGATCCTCAACTTTTCAGTTGTTGGTATATGGGGAATGAATCTTGCAAGGATATAGTCGGGCAGTCGACTTTAAAACAAGCGCTAAGTGGGAGGCAACCCACCGGTTTTGTATCTCTTATCCTTTTGCATTTTATTTTTGTTTCGTTTATTTATTTTTACTGTTTTCATATCATATTTGCATCCCCATGTTTAATTTCATTGAGTCCGTAATCTATCTTAGAAGAGAATTATGATGAATACCTTTTCGTCAGAAAATTTCAGACTGCGCGTAGTTCAGTCCAGAGACCATAACTGTCAGACCGTTTATCAAAACACTGTGAAATTTTGACACTGTGTAGAAAACACGTAGGTGAACAACTTTTTGTGAAATGGAGTTTTTCAAATTCCTTACCAATTTGCACATTTTTTGCGTTTTATCTGCTGTTACGTCAGAATTCAGAACTTTTGGTTTTACACATTGAGGACAATGTGAAGTTTAAGTGTGGGGGAGCATTTATATGTTTGTATAGTTTGTTTTAGTTTGTTTTATGCCTTTTAAAAAAAAAAAAAAAAATCAGAAAAATAGAAAACCAAGAAAAAAAATTTGTGCTTTTTGAACTCCGAAATCTAGAACTTGTGCCTTTAGGATGACACCATTAGTGGATGGAACCATTTTGAATGCAGGAGTTGAGGAACCATTTAACTAAAAGGGAAGAATATAGCTCAGAAATCACAAATTAACATGATAGTTGTTACCATATCTCAGAATATCACCATATCACATGCTATTTTTATTTTTCCATATTTATCTATTGTTCTCTAAGTGCTTTGGTGGGTCACTAAAAATCGACGTGTTATTATTGCTAGGATGAAATAGAGTGATTGAGTTACTAGAAAAAGAGAAAAAATTGAACAAGAAAAAAAAAAAAAAAAAAAAAAAAAAAAAAAAAAAAAAAAAAAAAAAAAAAAAAAAAAAAAAAGGACCGATCAATTAGACCAAAACGGAATAAAGAATGACACTTGGGAATAGCAATATGTGTGAAACGTAGTCCCTGTCTCCGTCGCCTAAACAAGCGTGGAATGCAGGATCCAAGGCAACTATCATGTACTTGCTGACAAGAAGCATGCGCTTGGATCCAAAAGATCTAATCATGCCGTCTCTAAAAAAAAAAAGAGAAATTGGATCCAGTTTGATCCAATCATATAAGAAAAGAAAAAAAAAAAAGAAAGTTTTATATTGGTTGAATAAAGTCACTTCTGGTTCCCTTGTATATGCCAGTGAGTTGATGTAGGATTCAAACCAAGTAGCTCAATCCAATAGGATTAGGTTCATCTTAGCAAAGTGACCTTCTTGCAGATATGGGAAACATCGAACACTTGAGAATATTCGCCAACATCTACATCTTTATCCATCTTCTTTATCTTTTCATTGTGATTGTGGTTTGTTAGTTTCCGAGTATTGTGGCTTGTTCAACTATCTAATTAGAGTTTATTTACTAATAATTGAATTGAATTTGCAAGGTACCTCCTCCTGTAGTCATTTTGGATTCATTCATTGATTTGTCATATATAATATAGGTTTTGTAGGTATATCTCTAATAAACCTTCACGAGACTATAACTCGTCCACTAGGGACACCTAGGGGTTTAAAGGCTTGTTATTTATGCTAAAAGTGACCGTAGCCTCGACGACACGGAGTTGTTGTATTTTATTGTTTTGTTTGATTTGCTCGAGGACTAGCAAAGTCTAAGTGTGGGGGAATCTGATAGGTGTAGAATACACCGTATTTACTATCTAGTGGTTACGCTTTCTTTGCTATTTTTCTTGTGAATTATGTACTTTACGTGTGTTTTTGAGTTATTAGGTACTCTGGAGTCGCACGGACGAAAAGATGGAGAAATTACCCAATTGGAGTAAAAAGCCCAAAGAGATCATTTCACAGGCGGACGCTATCTTGAGTCGATCACGAGTTAAGGGGCTACCATCTTTGTGGTCTGTACCCAAAATACGATTGGGTGCAAATAGTTATCCCACTCGATTAGGTCGAGAAAGCCATTTCCCCAGTTCTTTCTCTTCTTATCTCTGCTACAAATCGATGAAGAAATTAAGAGAGTGTGGGAGAAACCAAGTTCTGTGAATCGAATTCAGAGAGAGGAAAGGGAGGCGCAGGCAGAGTTGATTTCCATCCGAAATTGAGACGATGAAAGTGACGAATCTGCTGTCGAATTGAGAAGATTTCATTGTTGTTATTGTTTGAAGATAGAATTGATGAAGGGGATCTGTGAGTTTCGTGTGAAATCAAAAGCAGATGGGAGATTTGGTTCAAGGTTGTTTCTACTGGGAAGACGGTGAAGAAAATTAGAGAGGAAATGGGTTCGTTGCTGTGATGATTTCTGGGAGTCCGAGCTAGGGTTGTTCTTGTGTTTATTGCTCGAGATAGATCTGAAGTGCAGTGGCATAACTGATGTTGATGTTGCCAGTGTGAAGCTGGTGAAGATGTGGAGTTGACGATGGGTTTTGGTCATAGTTCAAATCTATGGAATTGAAGGTTGAGAAGGGTTCTGGATGAATTCAAATTCTCAATTGAGAATTCAGGTGAATAAGCTGAGGGTGATGGATGATGAAGCTTCAGGAGTTGAAGGTGTTATTAAGGTGACTGTGAGCTGCACTTTGCAAGAGATAGTTGGGGACTGTGTTGGTGGTGGCTCAGGTGGTTGTGTAAAGGGCAGGCTGCAGCTGGTGAGGTGATTGTGGCTTGGGTCTGTGAGCACAAAGGGTGTGCTAGTGGTGAAGAAGCTGGATTGGTCTTGGTGGTGCTTTGCAGTGGCAAGGGACTGAGCTGGTTGGAATTTATCTTGCTAATGGAATTGTATGAGGTGCGATTGGCATTAATCAGTGCGGTGATGGTTGCTCTCATCGGTTCATGGCGGTGAGGAGATGGGGTTAGATGAATGCATTAGGTTGAGCCGAGACAAGGTGGTGGTGTTCTTTGGCAAGGAGGAACTCGGGGAGAGGAAATAAGGTTGGCAGGTATGAAGTCAGAGAGTGGAGTTGCAACTGGCAGGAGTAATGAGCATTGCAGGTGCAATTGGCTCAAGGTGGTGTTTGGCTAGAGAAACAATGTTGCAGGGCAAAGAACAAGCAAATGAAGCCCTGAGCTTAGGTGAAGCTGGGAATGGATTCTTGTTGCAAGGGGATTTGAATCTGGTGAGGAGCTGGCATTGGTGCTGTGTATGAGAGTCGATTCTGATTAGTGAGGTTGACCTGAACTAAAGTTGCGAAGTGGAGCTCAAGCTGGTGCTATGCGGTGATGGAGTTGCGAGAGAAGGTTCATGTGATGCCCGAGTTTGCGGTGGAGGATATAAAGCAACAACGAGCGAAGTGCGGTTGTACCGCAGAGAAGATGGACTCAGTGAATCGATGGCTTTGTATTGGTAATGTCGGGGACAAGGAGTTGGTAGCAGAGCTTTAGCGGCAAAGAGAAGTAATGATTTGAACTGAAAACTGGTGGTGTTTGTGGCTACAAAGCGAGGTGGAAGTCTTTGGGTTAAGTGCTTAGGTTACGATTCTGAGAGAATGCAAGGAACCGAGATGGTATTTGTGCAGCCTGATATTAAGTTCGAGGAAGTGTGGTTTTGTGCTTGAGGTGGATATACAGCGAGAGATAAAGAATGGAAAAGAGATTTTGGTGTTGATTAGGGCTTAATTGGGAAGTACGGATGGTCTTGTAACCGGAAATGTATGCTAGGTTTAGTTGGTTGTGGCATAAGCATTGCAATGGTTGTTGATATTCATGGAATTGTGGAAGCTATTTTGAGATGAGAAGCTAAGGAGTTAGCTGGTGAACTGAATTGGCAGGTAGTGCCATTGGCGTTGGAGCAGGGCCATCTTGGCCATGATCAAACAGGGAAGGAAAGCACCATCATGGCTAGTTACATCGAGAGTTCTGCCAAAGCAACAAGCCCAGTAAGGTCACTCAGCCAGCCAGTCTCGACTCGAATCGATTCGGGGATGAACCGGCCCGACTCACCCGATTTGCTCTAACTCGATTTGACTCGACCGAGTTGGACCTTGACCGATTTGACCCGTTGACTCACCGACCGGTGACCGGCGGACTTTGCCGGTCACACCGAGATGCTTTTCCTAGCGACTATTCGGCGGGATTCCGCCATAATCCGATTTTCCGCGAGCGTTTTGGGACAGAATTTCTACACGGGTTTCTCTCACTTGTGGGCTTGGTGGACTTCTAACTAATGGACTTTGAAGACAAAACCTAGTTTTGGAAGGAGTGGAGCTATAAAAGAGAAGACTTTTCTCAAAACAAAAAAAATCTTTTATTATTCTTTTTGCTTCTACTTTGATTCTAGGGTTTAGAACCATGAAACTTTTCTTTCTTCTTGTGATGAACTCCATGAATATGAATAGCTAATTATCTTTTGGTTATGGAATAAATTGGATTTCACAAACATGATTCTTTGATTCAATATATTAGTTTTGTCTCATATTATCGTTTATGATTCACCATGAATATTGTTACATGATTTGGATGCTTTGTTTAGTCGAGTCGCGAATCGATTGAGTTTGTTTTCATCTTTATTGCTAGATTAGGGTTATTATACGCAAAAGTGATAATTACGGATTGCAAGTAGCATAAATATGATTATAGTTTGTAGTGATATATTCTTATGATCATATGTGAACCATAACCTTTGTTAAATCGGATTAGTGCGCTTTCCACGTTCGATTGCTTTGATTGGCCCGATTTCATAGAACCTAATGCATCTAGGGAATTAAACTTGATTAGTGCTTTTACACGTTAGGTTGTTCCTTTAGGTAGAATTCATATTCGCATCTTTTAATGTGTTTGTTGATGACATGAGGAGATTTGCGGGATATTCTTGCGATCAAGGTATTCTAGGGTCTTTGATAAAAGTTGAGATTAAAATATCAATTCTAGTTATTGTGTGAAACCATGTTTGTGAATGAAAACGAAATCCATGACCAATATTTCTTATCCTTGATTTGATTTGTTTGCTTTGCTTTATTTGCTTTTATTTTAGTTTATTATAATCACAAAACTACGGTGTTATTTATAGGGAACCGAAATAATTTGACAACCTAGACCTCTCTGTGGATCGATCCTTTCTTGCCCTTGCTATATTTATATTTTGAGTAGTAAGAAAGTGTAAATTATTTTGACGCTTACGACCGCGGTCAATTATACACATTTGCTATTTCGAGCCGAGTTTAACTCGCCTATCTATTTCTCGAAATATGTATTGGTAAGCTTTTTCTTTGGCCAAGTTCATCTTTACCTAGTGACAAAAGTCATGACACGTTTCAATCACTTTGAAAATTGCTACTTTGACGAAATGTCCTCTAAGAATGTTTCAATGATTGAAATGAGAGTTTAGATCATATAACCAATGATGGATATAAGCATTGTGTGGCAACACATACATATATAAGTCATTTTTCCTTGAACCGAAGTTTGCGAACTTTGTTGATCAAGAGAACCGAACAGAGCCGTGAACTCACCACGAACCCGGTCCCGCGAATCAGCGGAAGTTCTCGACCCGAGAAAATCTGCTGGAGTTTGAGAACTCCTTCCGGGAACTTAAGTCCGCGAACTAAGTATGCGAACTTAAGTTGGTTATATCTAAAGATGATTTTTTGTGAACTTATTTATATTAACTAAGGAATGCAAAATGCAAACCGTGGCTATATAGTTCATGAACCGATTCGAGTGAATCAAATCATTTTTGCTTCGATTGTGTCTTGTGTAGTTACATAAGATTTCCTTGCAATTGAACAACTCTCTAACTAGTTCATTTGAGTCATTTGAACTAGTTATGGTGAAGAAGAACATGGTTGATATGAAAGTGCTCATATGGCTAACCATTTGGTTAACTATTGTTGAACCAACAAATGTTCATGTTTGGGTACGGTTACATAAACCCAAAATAGTACATTTCATTTGTGTATAACAAGCTAAGTTTTCGATCCAACAGTTGAAAGATATTAGCTTGAATCTAATTAGGTTTTCATCTAACGGTGAATATTGAATGCTTTGTTACCAAGCTAACATTGATTGCAAACCCTGATTTGAAAGATTATATAAGGGAAAACTCTAGCAACTGGGAAACCTAATCCCCACACCTTCCTTGTGATACTAGTTGTATTAGCTAGAGTCGATTCTCCTTTAACCTTAGGTTTCTTCTTGAAAACCAGGTTAACGACTTAAAGACTTCATTGGGATTGTGAAGCTAGACCGATACTACTTTCTCATAGTTGTGTGATCTGATCTTGCTGATTCTATCATTTTGAGTACAATCGTAACGGTTGGCTTGAGATTTATATCTCCGATAGGCAAGATAGAAAAGTAGTCACAAACATCTTCATCTCATCGTTTGTGATTCCACAATATCTTCTTTCGTCGCGTCGATTAAGATTATTGTGAGGTGATTGATAATACTAGGCTGTTCTTCGGGAATATAAGTCCGTGTTATCAATTGGTTCCTGTTCACCTTGATTTATCAAAAGACGGAACAAAACTTGTAGGTATTTCTGTGGGAGACAGATTTATCTATTCTATAGACTTTTCTGTGTGATACAGATTTGTTATTAAAGTCTTTTACTTTGGGTCGTAGCAACTCTTAGTTGTGGGTGAAATCAGCCAAGGGAATCAAGTGTGTAGTATCCTGCTGGGATCAGAGACGTAAGGAGCGCAACTGTACCTTGAATCAGTGTGAGATTGATTGGGGTTCAACTACAGTCCAGACCGAAGTTAGTTTGTAGTAGGCTAGTGTCTGTAGCGGCTTAATACAATGTGGTGTTCAATCTGGACTTGGTCCCGGGGTTTTTCTGCATTTGCGATTTCCTCGTTAACAAAATTTTGGTGTACGTGTTAAATCTATTCCGCATTATATTTTGTTATATAATTGAAATATCACAGGTTGTGCGTTTGAATAAATCAATTGGAAATTTGACCTTTGGTTGTATATTGAAATTGATTGATCCTTGAACCTTGGTCTTTGGTACCGTTCAAGTGATGTCTCTTGTATTCAATTAGACTCGCAGATTTCTATTTGCTTGAGAAAGAATTGAATCAAGAAAGAGAGATAAAACTCTTTGATATACTTTATTAAGATTGAATCTAGTTGATTCTCTTGAAAGTATATTGGAGTTTGTCTATACAGATTGCTAAGCGAAATATTGGGTGTGGTTGTTGTACCCCCCGCTTTTTCAAGTATCAAGAGATACTTTAGATAGGAAACTTATCCTGTTTACACAAGTTGTTTGCAATACAACTTTTCTACATATGGAGACATAATATGCATCTTTAGGTATATTGTGTAAACTCTCTATGTTGAATAAGAGATTATTGACAGGATACAGATTGCCCAGATTGCTTCCTTACATCAGTAGATTGGGCATTGTAAGGATGCACATTCCAACGCGATTAAAGCGTTGGGGTGAGGATCCTCCTCACCAAATACCTTTTGAGGAATTTCTTCCTTCTTTATTTTAGGGACATTATCATGTTCCCTTGTGTGGGTTTTAAATCCATCCTCTTCATTAGGAATATTGCGAGATGCTATATCCTTGATTACATCTTGTGCCTAGGATGGTATGTTCCTGAACTTGAACCCGTGTGGTCTAGATCTGCCATCCGACAGATTGCCGATGTCTTTTGTTCAAGACATTTTATATGTCCTCTTAAGGTAACCATTCCTTGTTGGAAATGTTTTTGTAAACACTTATCTAGATATGCCTTTCGACATGTCTCTGTAAGAAGATCTTCAATAAGGATCTTACTCCTTATTTGTGAATGCTCCAGCGATTGAGTAAGAATTTCACACTCTATAGTCTGTTGATGAACTTCATTGCATAGAGCCAATTTTGTTCCACATAATCTATCAGATTATTTTGAAGACTGAGTGTTTCGCGCTTTCCTTCACAAATTATTACATTCAATTGAACAATAAGTTCTAGGACATCATCTATACTGTCAATGGTTTTTCCCTTTTCTGAATAGTTTTCAACATGTTTGAAAAATCTTTCCAACACTTTACGAAATTCAGAACTTGGGCAGACTAGTGAATCTAATCTTTTTTCACAATCGGAAATAGACGATTTTTCACTAAAGATGGAGTCGGATCCAAAACATGTTTCTTGAATTTCGGATTCGTTCTTTTCTGATCAGGATCCTGATTCGCAAGCAAGTTATTAGTCATAGACTTTTTCTTTGATTTTCGAAAAGACTTACGAGACCAATTTCCATTGACCTTCTCTGAGATCTTATTCTCATTATCTTGACATACGTTAACTGAGTTCTTCATAAGTTTAGATTTGCTTTTCTTATTTTGACTCATATCTTATAGGTTGGATCGCACCAACGCAGATTGTTAGATCTTTTCGTGTTTGCCTGCTCTGATACCGATTGAAAAGACGAGGGTACCCAAATATACCTTAATCTAAAACGTTTCTACCTATAAGTCCTTTCTCCTAAAGTGATTGTCTATGGACTGAGTCGAGACAATACAACTAATCGGTTCACACTTCGTGTGATCGTCTGTGGATACGAGATCGAGACAATACGACAACAAGATAACTTGTGTGATTGACTATGGATACAAGATCGAGACAATACAACAACGAAGTATGTTTACTTGATAATAGGTTCGGACTTAACCAAACACAATAGGATTGCTATCAAGTAAATAGGAATAAACGTTTGTGTATTTTACTTATATTATAATAAAAACAATTATAATTGCGGAAATAAAAAAGTAAAAGACACAGCAAGATTTTGTTAACGAGGAAACCGCAAATGCAGAAAAACCCCGGGACCTTGTCCAGAATTGAATACTCTTAGGATTAAGCCGCTATAAAAAATCTAAACCAACTTCGTATAGTTGAGACCCAACAACTAAACCTATAGTACACCTAGTTCCGTTTGTATCCCTGCGCCTCCAACTTGCAGTAAGTCACGCACTTGGAACAATTCCTTTGGTTCGTATTCCAAACATAAAGGAACAACAAATCTGTTCGGTAACAACTCTTTTCAAACAACGTGATATGAGTTTGACAAAAGGCTCTTCCGTTTATCCCAATAAACTGCTTTGTCAGGTTCTTAGATCTATCTATCAACAACTACCAAAGTAATTGTTAAGACTATGCGATCAATACTTCGATTCACAAAGAAACGTATTGATGCCGATCTACTCAACTAATCAATCAAGGTTATCACAAAGATAAACCAATTATAGTTGGATCCCTAGCCGATCAAGTTTTATGCACACCAAAGATTATGAACCCAAATCAGAAATCTTCTTCGCCTTCAAATCTTCTTAGATCTTCAATAAACACCTGCACACAATCAACATGAATCTCTTTTTATCAATCACACACAGAACGGAGTCTGTTAACAATGGATTATCATAAGACGTCTTTAGATCTACAAACAGTCTAAAGATCCCCGTCAAAACTTTGATCTAGTTTGAGTGAATCTTATATCAGAAGAGAAGATTCTCAAGCATAAACAAACTAGGTGCAATCAAAGTTCAACAACCGTTAGTCAATCAAATCAATCGAAAACTAATAATAAACCGCAATTATCTGGTTTCCCACCAACGGCACTCGTAGAGCTTCCCGATCCCAAAGAAGTCTTTAAAACAAGCGGTCATAAGAGATTTCGCCTAATTAGGGTACTTTCCTCTCTGAATAGACGGCTCCACCAGTAACAACACAACAAGGTAGTTTTCCTGGCTCTAAGGATTAGCTTGCTCGAAATGCAAACTTCAATATTTATAGACCAAGGAAGTTTGGGCACCAAGGAATTTCCAAAATCGAAAATATTCTCAAGATATGCAATATATTTCCAAATTCGGTTTCCATAATTCTTGGAAATGCTTTGTCCAAATATTGACCGAAATCTCAGTAGAAAATCTCCAATTAGTAAATGCACATTACCAATTTTTATTTTCTAAAGATATGCATTTTAATTGCTGGAAATTAAAAGCATATAAAACTAAAAACCTTAATTAAAAGATCCTCAATTTATTTCGATTCGGGATTCTCCTTTAGCTATTAAGGAATATCTTTGAACAATAAAAGATAAGCTAAGAGTTACTGCACATGTTCAAAGTATGTCGACATCTTTACTTTTTAAATCATTTTTTATATTTACAATCTTGGAACCGATTTTCCACACTTCCAAACAAGTTTAGAATTGGTTCATCTGACTTCCAAGAACTATGTGATTAATTAATCCTATCAAATCACTATTAATGGGTTTCATGGTTCTACCAAAACAAGTTTCGGTTCTACCTCCATGTGGGTACTAGGATTAGTCACACTAGCTTTCCAAAATTTGGTTGACTAGGTACTAGGATCGGTTACCACATATTTATGGTATCTAACTTGTATTCGGTTGCACAAGTCATAGGATCGGTTACCAATATCTAAGACTTGTTGTACCTCTTACAAGGATCGATTCCCCTTTGCTTGTGATCGGTTGCACCTCTTACTAGGATCGGTTCCCCAATGTCTAGAGTTGGTCATACCAATTACAACAAATCGATCATACCATCTCAGGTGATTACTTAATATCGGTTTCACTAATAAAAGTCATACCAATGCAAAAGTCAGGCCTTATGAATAGTTTTACCAAGATACATAAACAAGTTATGAGCGGTTATACTAAACACACATATTGGTAATCCAAAGATTCGCAATGAATAACAATACCAATAAGCCTAGCAATTTCCATTTCGATTCACAAAACAAGTTTATGAATTATACTTCCTTTAAACAATGTAAACATTGTTTCCTAGGACAAAATCTTCACCCATACCCATACATAATCACAATAGCATTCATACGATTATGTCGATGTCTTATATACGAAGTTCAAAAGATAGACGTTATACTTCGTATTGTAATTCCTTAATACCATGTCTAACTAGAGTATAAATCATTCACAGCTTCGCAGTTATGTTTTCAATATGCATGACTTGAAAGATACGTTAGGAATAAAACAGTTCAAGTCAAATATTACTAACCTCAAGAGGAAGGATGATGTCGTCATTGTAGCTCTTTACTTCTACACATTCTTCAAGTCTTCACGTCATTCTTGTAAGTCTCATATCCTAGTAACTTTCTAGTAAACCTATACGAAGTTGACTCTAGTAAATAATCAAGCGACTCTTTAAGTGAGTTTTGGTTCACTAAAATATGACAACCAAACTTGACATACCAACGCTTGGTGGGTTCAACCGAGCAATGCTCTAACAAAATGCACGTTCAATGTCTTTCCTTTTTGCTTCTTGATATTGATTGAAAAGATTTTCCGCATTGTTTGCGGCGGGTTTGTATGCTTGCACAAGGCAACCATACATAGGATATGCTCAATCTCCTAGGTAGTACCCCTAATTGTAGTTTCTTCCATTGATTTGATAATGACAAGGAGGTGCTACACCATTAAGTTCTCTATCGAACAAACCCGAAGCATGCAAGACATTATAATCATTGTTTAGCCCACCCAACCCAAAATAGGAATGCCATATCCATATATCATATGAAGCTACCGCCTGCAGAAAAATCGTGGGAATTGACTTATAGCCCACATGGGATCCTGCCTGATCCATAGGACATGCTCTCCATGCCTAATGAAAACCATACACACTACCAAGCATCCCAGGAAACCCACGAGCTTCATTCTCTGCCAAAATCCTCTCAGTATCTTGAACGGTAGGCTGACGCATGTATGAAGAATGGCCAGTATTACCGCAAGCATCGATTTTTTGACGAAAATCATGGTCATAATCACATCTAAAATTCTCAGAAAAAGGGTACGAGGCAAAGCAAACCGACCTTTGAACTTCTTTGGCCCATATGTACACCTGAAGTTGAAGTATTGATTCATCATCCTTGCATCGGCATCTACACGGTTTCTGTGCACCTTCTGACGTTCCTTGACTTCATTTGGGATGGGTTGATGTAGTCCTTGCCTCCTCTGTGACTCCAAAAGCGTATCCACCGCTAGAACATTCTGCTCAGTATCATATTCATCATCTGGAAGACCGAAAAAAATTCTTCTCAAAGCTCCTTGCATAATGTACCTAATATAACAAAAACAAAAGGCTTTTATAAATCACAAGGAAAGGAAACAACCATACAAAATTAAGACACTCCATTAAAAAAATACTTCATAAAACACTCCATAATAAAGAGAAAAATAGTACTTAAAACACTTCATAAAAAAGAAATAACAATCCATATGTTTTCATAACCACTCCATAAAAAAGAAATAACAATCCATAAACATTCCATAAAAAAGAAATAACAATCCATATGTTTTCATAAACACTCCATAAAAAAGAAATAACAATCCATATATTTTCATAAAACACTACAAGTATTTTCATTCACTCAAAGTAGCGACGGGTTGATTGGGTGTATTGAGTATCATAAATAATGTTAGGTTCGATATCTAACAACGCATCGGTAAATTCATTGCTTTGGTGAGGTAGTTGTTGATTGTGTGATGTAGTTGCTCCATCATCACACCTAGGAAGGTAACATCCTTGAGCTGAAGGCCACTGATTAAATGAACCACCCAATGTGAGATCTTCTTGATTGATTGGTTGTGAGGAATAGGCAGATGGTATTGAAGAAGAAGATCTGCCAGATGAGGAACATGAACTTGAGGCATAAATACGCCTTGACTCCCTCGGTACTACTTTATGAGCTCCATTGTAGAATTCATATTGTTGTGACATATAACTGAAGCACTGATCCTACAAGCATAAAGTAGATAGGTTTAGTGGAGTATTCAAGAAACTTAAAATGAAAATGCAAACAAATGTTCATGAACTTACCAATGTCAAACCCATCTGAGAAAAGTTATACGGACAAGGTTGCCTTGGAACTTCTACTCGCTCTTCAACGCCAGCTGCATTGATGAATGGTAAAGTGAAATATATCTTCGGAAGCTGTGACATGGGCTCATTCTGTGTGCCATAAGTATAGGTCCATGAGATCAGGTTAGAAGGCGAATGAAATGGCCAGGAACAACTGTACTACCAACTGCTATCTCATCGACATTCTATGAATGGTGTGACTCAGTGAGATAAGGTCCAACACTCTTCATCTTCCACCACCTATTATATTGATCCTCATTGACTGCCAAATAGTGTTCGGCACATACACCTACAATCTCCTTGTCCCCAACTCTATCCAAATCTGGAGGATTTCCTAGGACTACAATCTCACCTGCTATCCGCCTTTGGAATCTCTCAGCCAAATAACAACTAAATCTTTTGTAGTTTTTTTCTAGGTCAAAAAACACAACTCTAACTCTGGATAACTGTAGTGCATATTCATAATGTTCTCCCCCAGATACACACTTTCTATCCATGGTTGCCAAATACATAATGCATTGGTTCTACTGTCAATTTGTGTTCTTGCATTGGACACTGAGTGTTTCTTCGTATCCTTTTGGCCTCTCTTCCTTGATTTAATGTTAGTCTTCTTGAAGAGACTAATCTTTGGGAAAATATCATGGTGTTCTCCTCCAGGTGTATGACAAAGCAAGGGTTGCATGTTGCGGAAGTAATAATAGTAGCAATACTCAAGTACCATAACCATGCCAAATAAATCCTTCCCATTCTCTGAACATTCATCAAGAAATTTATACGTATTACCTAAGGAAGCTAAACCCCAATCATATTCCCCAACTTACAAATTATCCAACAATAAAACCCAACGTTTATCTACTCTTCCACTAGAACCCGTAATAAGAAAATGACCAAAACACCAAAGAAAGAATGCTCTTGTCAATACATTTGCACATTCAACATTGTTGGTATTTTCTCTACTTTTAATGTAGCTTCTCAAGATAGACAGGGATATTGTATTTTGATTAGTGTTTCATTTATCAAATCCTTTGAAATCTTGAGAATACAAATCATCCAAAGAAGCATATGTTAGCTCACCCAATGCCGACATAACTACTTGATATTTTGTAGGGTCACCAATGAGAATTCCAGTTAACATATACCAATCTACAGGAAGGATGCCAAGCTCAAATTCTCTAAAATGAAAGCTCTTGGTTTTTTTCCGCCATCTCTCAGCTATGGCTTCAACTAAACCTCTATCCGCATTGGCAAAATTAAACTCAAAGACAGAAGAAAACCCACAATTATCACAGTATCGTCGTGCTATCGGATTATTTTTCACTACATTCTTGTATAACGTTTCAACCTCATTAAAAATGCCTCTAAAGTTATAGTCCGACTATCAGTCAAGTTATTAGATACATGCATATCTCCCTTTGTTGTACTATATCCAAAGCATCTAAATGTTCTTCCATATTCATACTACAATCAATAACAAAAGAAAAAAAGAATCAACCACATTTTATCATTTTCATCATAATCATGTAAATTTGATACAAATTCATACAAATTTAGCTTCATCAAAAATACTACAAGTATCATTTTCATCATAATCTTGTAAACGAATCATACAAATTATCGTTCATCTTCATCACAAATAATCAATATAATCCCCAAAAACACATTTCATCACAAAAATTCAAATTAAATCATATAATACTAAACATATCATCTAAATCATATAAATAACAAATACTAATCATCTAAACATATCAAGTTCATCAAAAAATCATGATCATCGAAAAAAGAAAAAAAAAAACCTAAAGTTTCAAAATCTTACCCAAATCGATTTCGTGGACGGATTCGCTCCAAACCAATCTCAAATGATTCCAATCGTGTTGATGTTCAAACCCACTGTGCGATTTGAGAAGAAAATCTCTGGAACTCATTCTTTATTACATGCATTTCCGGAAGTTTTGGGTGAGGGTGAAATAAAATGTGGAAGAAGGAAGAAGATCGAGCTTCTGGTAGTTTACATCGATTTATATGGCGATGAATGGTTTAGCGCGCTGACCAAGTTGACTGGTCAAGAGATAATTAGTTCAGCGAAAAGTAGAAATGCTGAATGGTTCAGCGCCTGACGCTGTTTTGTTTCAGCGACTAGCATGCTAGATTAGCACTCCCATAAGACTTAGGTGGTTGTGCTAGCTGACGTGGATTGCCAATCTAGCTGCTAGATTAGCACCCCATAAGACTTACATGGGGTTAGTCAAATGAGATTTTGAATGACTTTTGGGGAGTTCGCAAATCTACTGTTAGTCCATAGAGACTTTTGGAGAGTCTCTTACTGTCTCTTGTTATTGGTTAGAGACTTTTTTCAAGTCATTTAAATTCTCCGAAACTCCATGTTATTGGATTAGGATTTCATAAGAGTCACTCCAACACTCCTGTTATTCGAAGGAGAATTTAAAGTCATTGATTTGTTGTTTTCAGAGATTTGGAGAGACTTTTTCTTGAAAATAGGTATGATAGAAATCTCTTCTCAAGAGGTGATATTTCGGGAGACTTGGAAATTTAGAGATTTTTTTTGTTTTGGGAGTGACCATTTTTTTTCTCTCCTTGTGCAGTAACACACTTAAGGGCCACTTGGAAAGGGGTAATCAAGACAAAATGTGGAATAAAATGATTTTTAAATGGGAGAATATATATTTTAAAATCGGCTATGTGAGTCTTTGTGATATACATCGATTTTAAAAAATATATTTTAGAAGTTATGATTTTTTTTCCGATTTGAAGTTGTTGGAAAACTCCGCGTAGAAAATCAGTGGCGAGATAGCATAGAAAATAAAATGTGGGACGAGTGGAATAAAGTGAATGAAAATTTAGGCATAGGACATCAGTGAGATTTATTTTGAAAATGGAAACATATTTCTTTAGGTGGTCATGGTACTTTTATTATTCCTGTAACGTGAATAATAAAAAAAATCGGTAATGTTTGGAATTAATCAGGGGAATTTATACAACTTTTTCTTTACAAATCACATAAATTTTCTACAAGTCTCTTTTTTTTTTGTCCCTTAAAAATCTCATTTTTTCGGTCTCTACAAGTCAAAAATAGAGACACTATCGAGAGAGACTAACTAAAATTCTCTCGAGAGAATCACTTAGTGAGAAATCTCTAGATTTTCATTTGCGCCCATACCAAGAAAATCTCTGGGAGTCACTCAAATTAAAAATCTATGGAAGTCCATAGAAATCTTGTTCGACTATCACCCGAGAGCCTAATAAGTCAAACTTCTTTAAAAACGGAGGGAGTATTGTTTTTTTGTTGTCAAATAAAAAGAAAGACCGTATGCCTCCCTTGCTTTAAGACGTGTCTGTATATGTAAGAACAGGCTCATTGCCATTTCAATAGTCCGAGAAATAGAGTAAGACTTGACCTGACCTAATACACCAACTAATAATGACGTAATTACATTCGATTACAATGTAGTTTGACTCAAAGATCGAAAGATTGAAGAAGCTTCCTTTTTCAGCTTATTCTTAACGCTAAAAACCAAAACCAAACACTCCCCCAACTTCCACTTCGCGCTCTTCATCCGAAATTTATCAAACGGAAATCGATTTTTAATGTAAGCTTTTCTTTTTACCGATTGAATTTAAGGTCGAAGTTGTTTTTTTAGATCTGTTTTTTCTGTTATGCCGTATTTAATTTTGCTTAGTTTTGGATATGTTCAGGTACAGATATTTAAGATAATAAAGAAAAGTTTGGTGAAGAATTTGGTTATTATCATTTATCAATTTATTGGTTCTGATTGTGCATAATTTTCTATCAAGAACCAAAATCAGAGGTAAGACGACTGGTTAATTTATGTTTTTTACTTCCTTTTATATGTTGAAGTATTTGGTACCTTTATTTTTCAAATTAATGTGTTTTGAATTAGGATTGTCGTTTGTTTCTCGATTCTTTTGTGTTAATTAATGAATTGTTAGTATACAGTTTCATTTCAGGTTTAAATAGGTCATTTTGGTATGAAATCATGTTCTGTTGTGTCTGGGCATCCTAAAGTATGTAAAAGATGAAGGCTTTGTTATTTCTAGGAATTTTGTTTGGGACTTCAATGGGGGCTGACTCAGTAATGCTTTGAAGACATGGTGATAATAGTGCTTTGAAAAACTTATCAGGTCTATAAGACTGATTTTGTGGTTTTGGATTAATGATGTTTGCTAGTCGTAAGTTAGCTACTTGTATGGTTTAACATTCAATGTGTAGAGCTAGTCAGTGACTCTGTTTCAGCATATTTGGTTCTACATAAAGATAGTGGATGGGTTCAAGTTCAAGCTAAGTTGTCTTATATATTTTCAGCCAAGAACTGTTATGGAAGATTCATCTATGACGACTGTTGAATTATTGCGGTCTCAGTTGATATCTGAAAGGTCTATATCCAAAACTGTGAGGGAAAGAGCTGAAGAATTGGCAAAACGGGTTAGTTTTATAAATCTACATTAGCCGTTTGTTGTTATAATTGACTGTACTTTGTGGTCTATATAGTATAGCTTCTTTGTACTTCTCTCATATCCACTGTTTCTTTTTAGCTGCATCTGTTTAGATTATGCAAGTCCCAAGTCTGATTTCGATTTCATGTGGCGATTTTACAATTTGCAATAGGTAATGGAACTGGAGAGGCAACTGAGATTTGTGAGTCTCCGAAGGAAGAAAGCTGAGAAGGCTGTCGAAGTGGTACTTTCAATTTTAAAGAGCAATGAGATTAGTGACTTTTCTGATGAATTGGATTCGAGTTCGGCGAAGGAAAGGAATGCTTGTGAAACTCTCACGGAAGAGAAAAGTTTCTCAGCTTTGAAATCAAAGAGAAAAGAAAAAGAGGGGCTGTCAGGCTGGGATCGTGAATCTTTTCACTCTATTGATAGAAGCATTTCTTGGGAAAGCTGCACTGGCAGTTCAGGTTCTCTTGGAAAGAAAAAAAACAGTAGTCAGACTAGGGGGAGGAGTCGGTCCTTTTCTATTGGTGGATCTTCTGCTAAACAACTGTTAGGTAAATCTTGCCGGCAGATGAAGCGAAGGGAAACAAGGTGATTTTAGAGTCTCTCTATGTTCCTTTTATTTCCTGTTCAAGTTCTTCGGAAAGTTTTCAGTATGTGGAAAACAGTGGTCCACCTTCTGGATGTCTTTAGAGGTGCCACTGATGCAGTGTTGATATATCCACAAAACAAATGATGAATTTTAAGAGGATAATTAGCTGGTGTATTTAGTATAACTATCTGATCCATCGCATTCATTTTATCTGTGAGGGAAAATGACATAGACTCCTTGATGTAGGTTAAGCGTGGTCATCTCTTTAGTTCCTTGTCTGATTCATGTATTGTAGGTAACCCCTCAAGTAGCCACTATGCTGTACTCTCTACTTCAACTTGTAGGGGTGCTTGTTGCATCTGAGAACGCCTATGTCATTCTTTCACACTGATTGTTTTTTGGCTTTTTTCACTTGGCTGCATTTTGCTTCTTTTTTTTTTTTTTTTCATTTGGTTATGTCCAACCTATTCTCATATTAGTTATAACTTATAGGCGCAACACACATACATGATTCACATTTCTCATACCTTAGTTTTCTATTGCCAGATCAGCTTTGGCTGAGATAAGGGATGATTGCCAACTGCAAGAAAATGGAACCGATACCGAGTTTGGAGATATTTCCAGTGGGAGCAACAAGCCTGCAATCTTAAAAGAAAGTTTGAAAGGTAAAGTCTTTGTGGATCTGGATATGAAAAGATCACTTGAAAACCAGGCCCGGCTCATTGGTCACTATGAAGCCGAAGAAAATGCTCAAAGGGAATGGGAAGAGAAGTTCGGGAGAATAATAGCTGTACCCCGGTAAGTCACACTCATTGTTCTCTTTTATTATTGTAATTTTAGTTAATTAAAAAGAATGTCTTACTCTTGTGAATGCTTTACCTTTTGAAACTAGACAACTAGTAATCCAAGTACACGTTTTCTGGAACATTTGGCTTCTGAATGGGCTGCAAGACCTCATTGCAGACACTCTCTGATGATTCAATACCTAGCTAGCCACTTTTCCTTTCAAGGCCTTTTCTTGATTTGTCATTCCAAAGTTGTTATCCTAATCCTTTGTTCATTAAATAGCTGAAGCAGTATGCTCTGAATTAGTGTCTGTTCCCATCTACAGAGGCTGTTAGATCCGTTCTTGGAAGTTTAATTTCGATACGCATGTACTCCTATCCATCTTGACCAATTTAAAATTATTAACTGAAATGTGAACATGTTCTTGGTGTACCTAAACTTGGATACTAACAATTATAGATATGTCTCTGCATCTTGAATAGGATTCATGTGAACCTTGGAATCAGTCAGATGTCACAGATATGACTGAAGAAAGAGAGACCACGAAAGTGACTTTAGAATCTGCACGTGCCACACTATCTAATGGTATCAGAGCAACAACGGAACCAGAAGATGTTTCCCGCAGCGGGGAGGAAAAATTCAAAACACTTCCTAAAGGTTTCATGCCTACTTCAGTCCTAAACGCGGGGTGCTCGGATCACCAATCCAACTGCTTGAGCTCAATGGAAAAGGGGTTAAATACTGATTACTCTGAATTTTCATTCTCTCACCACCAAGAATACACAGAAGCTAAAGCAAATGGGAAGCCGGAGCTAGATTGGCCGGATAGAAATTCGTCCAATCCAACTTCGTGTGGGTCATCTGAGAACCAGTTATCACAAACTTTCCGTACGTCTAACACAAGTGGAAGCTCTTCCAGCAAAGGAGGATCCACAGGGAGGCAAAATGAACTCCAACTAGCAACTCATCATGAAGCAACCAAAGGCCTGGGGGATGTGTTGGAGTCATTACGACTTGCAAAATTGTCACTAAACCAGGAAATTAGTAGGCTGCCTTTGGGAAGCCGTAGAAGACTGCTAGACAGTGCAAGAGACATTCCTATTCTGGCTATTAAGGCTGCGGATGCAACGGAGATGCCCATCGAGTGTACTGGACTGTTTAGAGTACCTACTGTTTTTCAACCTGATCATTACTCTGTCCTTACACCTCGCTTGTGGAGTCCTCATGGAAAAGATACAAGGACTGATTTTTGTGATTATCATTTAGTACGAGGACTGTAAAATGATTGAAAATTTAAGCTTCTCCAAGAATCCCGTCTGTTGTCTATTTGACATAGTCTGGACAAGGCCAAATGTTGCAGAATATGTGATTTGTTTTTGTGACAAAACTTTACTTGTGTATTATTGTATAATGAGCAAAAACTGCCTTTTTCTATTAAACTCACGTTAAATCGACTTCAAGAGACTGTCGACACTTTAGGAAGTAAAACATTTGCAAGAAAGAATTAGTTTTGTTTTTCTTAGCACCAAACTGCCAGTCCAAACACAGGCATTCATCTCAATATGACCATGGGCCCTTGTATATACCAGCTAGAATTAGGATTAAGACCAGTGTGTATCTTGGCATCAAATATCATACAAATATTTTGGGAAACACTGTTCACCTTAGTCAACATGCGCAAACTTCGGTATCTCCATATTCATCTTCTATATATTCATGTGATCGAACCTTGATAGATTCTGAGTATCGTTGTCTATTATTACGGCTTCACTATCTCCATATTCATCTTCTATATATATTCATGTGATCGAACCTTGATAGATTCTGAGTATCGTTGTCCATTATTACGACTATTTGAGTAGAGCTTTGAATTCTTATATATGAACTTTAGTACGCTTGAGTGCAAACTCGTGCAAAACAATTGGATTCTTACGGGGTAACTCCTCCAATAGCTTAAGAATAAGTGGTCAACCATTGAAATTTTTTAATATCATTCCTAGATTCTTCACCAGTAGATGGGATTTGGAGTATAGGTTTTGTGGGTATACTTCTTGTAAACCCTCTCGGGATTATATATAATTCGTCCACTAGGGACACCTAGGGGTTCAAAGGCTTGTTGCATAGGCTAAGTGTAACCGTCTCCTCAACAAAAGGGAGTTGTATTCTAGTGTATGTTAGTTTGGTTAGGTAGTTTGCTCGAGGATTAGCAAAGCCAAGTGTGGGGGAATTTGATAAGTGCTTAATTTGTATGTTTTAAGGGTCAATTCCATACTTGTTTTAGCTATATTTGTTGCATATTACCTTGTATTATGATTGTTTTCTAGTTTATGTCTTTTGTTAGGTGAATCATCCAAAAATAGGTGGAAACGGCTACAAAAGTGCTAGGAAGTGAAGTACTATGTGTATTCAAGTGCCTAGTTCTAAAACAAGCGGAAGAAATATGACAAAAAGGAGCAAAGAACGTGGAGAACACAAGAACAACCATAAATATAAGTAGGACTCATTCAAATCCATAAGTTCTTATCATCATCTTGAAGAGAACGAAAATACGAAGATAACGCAAAAAGGATGAGGTCATTCCGAGGTCGTATGAAGAATTTATGTTGGACCTGTTTTGGGCCAGTAGCGAAAAGAGAAAGAAGGATGTGTTTTGGGCTTGTCATGGACTTGAAATTAGGTTTTTGACGGATTTTAAGGAGGTTAAGTATCCTAATTGGATAAAGATCAAGAAGAAGTGAAAATACTTGATAATTATCATGTTTCCTAGTTGGATAGACATTAAGAGGAGGTTACAAAAATCCTATATATTTAGGGGAAGGGGGGCCTAGATATAACTTTCACATTCAGTTTTCTCTACAAATTTTTTTCTTTTTCTTTCGTTGTACACTTGTACTATTTCTAGGTAATTATTTCTTTGATTAGGGATGATTTCGAAATCCTGAATAATAAAATTCTAATTCTTTTTACAAGTTTATTTTGAGTTTAATTTTCTTGTCGATGGTCTATATTATTTTCAATATCTAAGAATTATTATTGAGTTATTTAATTGGTCAGTCAAATCAACCTGATAACAATTCCTTCTACTAGTATTGGGTTGTGTGATATGTTCTTTACACAATCAAGTACATCGCAAAATCTGACAGAGGGATTCTGTTAAGTGATTGTGTATAGAGACGAAACTACTAAGCATGCCGAGCTTATGCTTTTGATGCTAGGATCAACCTAATTCACATAATGCAAAGCGTCCGACTAATTTACATCTTGAGTGTGCTACTTCTTAGTGGGTTAGTTGGATAAAATCTGGTAGTCGAGCACTTTCGTATCCAGTGATAATAAGAATTCCGAGGATAATAGAGCTTATTGTTATTTTATGGTTGGTGACAAGAAATAAACGTATATTTTAATTTAGGGTTCTGTTAACTTGTGTACCTGTATATAGGTTAGGGACTAGTAAACAAATAATCTCTTGCATTGATTTTACAAGTTGGTATCGGAACTAGTGTAACTAATATAGGATAAATCAAAATACATTGTTTCCGGTACTTCCTTGCAATTGTATAGGAATGCGGATTTAATCGTTCATTACGGTGGGAGCCGAGTCTTTTTCCGCCAACGAGTCTATCAATCTTCGGACTCTCTCTATATTTTTTTAACCGCACAAGCTCAACTCGATTTTCAATTTTCATGAGAGTTTTTTTCTTTTCCTTTTTCTCCACAAGCACCGCTACCTAGGTTTCTTACCTTTTGAATCCAATTTTGATTAAGCTTGATGCCGACGATGACAGTGTTTTGAATGTGAATTAATTGGCTGAGAAAGAATTGTTGAATCAGGTTATAGATGAAGAGATGGGTACAAAATTGAGTTCTATCGAAAGTGGCAAATTACCATGGAGAATAACAAATCCTCAAACAGGGTAAAAATAAGGTGGATCCATTATGTTTGTTTACTTGACAGATTTAATGAAGATTGATTTTACTTATTTATTTTTCGATTATGGTTCATCTAAGTATCTGACGATTACCATACATACTAAGATGAAGATTACCGTAGAAGAAGACGGAGAAGAAGGCATAGAAAAGGAAAGTTAGACGGAGAAAACTAAGATCAGGAAAGAAATAACATTTGGTGATTTTTTAATTCGGTGGGGAATGTGTTTTTGTCACAACAAGGCTTACTATGACGGATTAATGGTGGTTAGTATAGGGAAAAATATTTAATCATTAATCGGTAAGGGTGGAACATGAATTTTCATTTCATCTGTAAATAAATCTCAATTTACCGAGAATTTTGCACTTTCAATGAACAATCCCCGAGTACAAGGTAAAAAGTAGAGTATTTAGTATCCCTTATCTTATATATATACAGGGGATATAAGTTAATAGGACCCTTTAATTTAATTTCTTTTCAAATGATCGCGAAGGATTCTGAATCGTTTTTCTTCTTATTGTTCTAAATCAATTTTTATTATTTTCCTACAACTCTCAAAGCCCCTTTTGATACTTTCAACAACTAGAAACTCTATGAACGAACTCCTTACTATTATATTACCAACCCTACTTGGTTGACTTCTTTTTTTTCTACTTGTTTTTGTTTTTTTTTTTTTTTTGTCCTTCTTATTATTCTTCCTTTTTTTTTTCCATTTTTTTTTGTTCGTTGTTGTTATTTTGCTTCTTCTTAGTGTGCTTTTCTTTTTGTTGTTGATGTCGTTGTCGCTGTCACTGTGATGGTTGTTGTTATTTCTCTTGTTGTTGTTGTTGGGGTGGTTGTTCTTGTTGCTACTATTGTCGTTGTTGTTCTGGTGGTTGTTGTTGTTGATTTTATTGTTGATGTTGTGTTGTTATTGTTATTGTTGAGGGTTGATGTTATTGGGATGGTTGTACTTGTTGTTGATGTTAATGTTGTTGGGGTGGTTGGTCTTATAGTTTATTTTTCTCTTGTTGTTGTTGATGTTCTTGTTGTTGTTGTTGTTATGGCGGAGGTTGATGTTGTCGTTGTCATTGCTTTGCTCTAGTTGCGAGGTGTATCTGTACACCATGGACATCGTAAAAATAATTCCACATATATGATTTCAGACGTTCATCTTCAGTTTAGTAAAAACTATCATCTGGGTCTGATTCAAAATTTGTTCCGTTTATGCTTGCTTCATCCGTTACTTCATCTGACAAGATTACTTCCATGAGTGCCATCCATGGATGCTTCTTCCACGACTTGTGGTACCATGATTGTTTGGACCATAACTGGTTGGACCACCGCCAGTGGGTCCACGGTTGTAGGACCAGAGCTAGTGGATCCATGACATTTGCACATCTCTTCCTCCTTTTCATGTTGATTTTTCTTCCAAACTTGTTGGAGGCGTTAAAATTCTTACCCATTCGATCACCCAAATGAGTATCAATTGCTTCAGTTAAGAACAATTTTCTTTTTCTAAAATTATAGTACGATATGTAACATATATAAGTGGGTTAGGCAATTGTCATAAATTTGAACATGTCAAAAAAAAAAAAAGTAATGCAAAACTAGTCCAAACAAAAAACAAATACAACAATAGATAAGGACAAGATATTTGTTTGAGATATGTCTGTATAGTTATAAGACATAACTAGACATAACAAAAGATCCACAAGACTACTCCGAACATATTACATTCAATACTAAACCAAATATATATGCTCATATAGTTATCTTATCCAACTATTTACATTTCTTTAAGCACAATCATAACATAACAATAAGTGTGCATCAATGATATGAATACATGGTTAAGTGTCATAAACGAAGAGTCATCATCTTCAAGTTTAGTAACTACAAAACTGAAATGTTACAAGTAAACCACAACAATCACATGTAATAACTAGGAAAATGAAAGTAACATGTTAAGAATACAAGCATCTTAAAACAATAACTACTAAATGAAGATAGTAGCGTTACCTCATACCAAAAAGTAATACATGCTAGCTAGTACATCATACTATATGACACGTAAAAAGATCATCTCTTGGGAGCACAAAAAACCAAGTTTTAGATCTTGAGTAACACTACTTATAGAGTTACTATTTCATGAGCAACGGACATCTATGCATTGCGTTACAAGACTTATTAACATTATGACATACTTACATTTATAATTCCAACTAAAACAATGTTCAAAATACTGTTCAATCCACAAATATAAAAATAATGTCTACTCTATGGCAACCATATATGCACCAGTTAAATTAATATTAATATTAATTAGTTCCTCAATTTTATTCCCAAAATTAATATCAGCCATACATGTTGTTCGAAAATTTGACCGATACACTTTCTATTAAAACGAATCAGTCCTATTTCAAATTTAAATTTTGAAACTCAAATTTATGGTACAATCATGCGTGCAAATATTTAAAAAATTACTAAAATTGGCAAATCTTATTTAAACATTGTCTCAGTATACTTTTTACGATCCGCAACCAACAATTCTATAATTGACCGATTATCTTCATCTTCTTCATGATTGTGCATGATTAGAGGTTTTAGGTTCTAGAAGATTAGGGTTTTTAGAAGAGGCGACAATACATATGTAGGGATCATCTTCATTTGGATATCTCGCTACTTTTTTGATGATTGCCATGATTGCATTAAGATTTTTTTTAATCAAGCTATTTTTGAACTCCTATTGTGTTTATGTTCGGAAGAAATAAGAGATGAAAATGGTGTTTGGCTTTTCTAGTTCATAACAAAGAGATGAAAATGAAGTGATGGTATTAAAGGAAAGTGAGTAGTTCTTTTAACATAAGGATAAATATGTAAATTTTCAGTAAGGGTAAAAATATAATATTAACAAGTCAAGGTTAAAATCCGGAATTTAGATTTTCCATTGAAATATCCCTTAGCATAATACATGGTTGTGGATATATGGTTTAAGCGCAAACCACATTTCATGTAGTGCAAACCATTTGTCTTAATAAAACTTCATGTGCACTTTGGACTGCATAAGCCATCCAATGAATTTTCTTCTTCTTCTATGATACTTTTGTGGTGGTTGAAGGAAACCCACAAGAATTTGGGCCATCAACCTATCCGCATTAAAAATGCTAAAAATATAACATGAGATAATCATCGAAACATGTTGCATTTCCGTTGAGTTTTACAGCCAATGCAAATGCTCATCGAAACAGGTTGCATCGCATTGAACTGCCAATGTAAATGTTGTCTGATTTGAAGTTTTACAACTGAAATCGTTTGCTCTATTCAAATCCAGGATGTCTTCTTTAATATCTTTTATTTTGGAGTCGATGCTCAAATTATTTCGCCGATGATAGCACAAATGACTTCATTACATGCTCCTTCTATGCGAATGGTGTGGTTGGCAAGCCAATTTGACCATTGGGTTACTTCCGTAATGCACTGCATCTCCACTCAGTTAGAGTCTGGACTTTGTAGCTCCTTACCTTTGTGTTCCTACACCAATCCAACAGACATCTTTGAATAAGAGCAATAGTTCCAGCATTAGTATTTTGATCCCTAATAATTTCAAAGTTGATCTTAGCATCTCCAAAGTTAGGGAAGTCAATTGTTTTATGTTGATGTTTTTGGTTTGAGGTTTGTTGACTGTAGGTTTTATGTTTGGTTGGTTTCAAGCTTCCACTCTCTAGTGGCCAGAATATAGTTGTTTCAATGAGTTTGGAGAAAAATACGAGATGGTCCTTATACATGAGAATAAAACCAGAGATGGTCGAACATTATTCGTTTTTACAATCTAATAATGGAAACTTGCAAAAAATAAAGAAAATTACAATACTGGACCAACTCATAGTTTTTCATACTTACCAACAAGCTAAGTGTGATTCTGGTACACTAGCTTGAGACCAGAGTAACAAAGAGAGGAACCCAAGCCTTTTAATTAAGAAATCAGATGCCTGCTTCAGTAAGGGAACAAATTTGCAGAAAACAAGTAGAGATAAAATTCATAAGAAAATGATAATCTACTTCAAAATGTTTATTTGTGGCATGAAATAAGATTACTTCCTAAGCTTGCAACATACTTGTTATCACAATAAAGAGTAAACGCCTTATGCATCTGAAAACCCAACTCAACCAATAAAAAAATGAGATTCATAATATTTTAGCAGCTATAACAAGAAGAGTGAAAACACTGGGGTACCAAAATACACCACCACTTTTTTCCTAGGCAATCTGTATGGACAAACTCAATACAACTATGAGAGTTAAACTCAATCAAGGAATAGTATTTAGAGTTATATCTCTCTCTTGCGATTAAAACGTTTACAAAAACAAATCCGTGAACCTGCTAATCACAAAGAGATTACTTGAACGATACCAAAGAGCCAATGTCCAAGAATCAATCAAGTCATATCCAACAAACTAGGTCGGATGTCTATAATATGATTGATTAACGCATGACCTGTGATGTTTCAATTATAAAGATAAACAATATAATGCGGAAAAAGAAATAACACAGACACCAGAAGTTTTGTTAACGAGGAAATCGCAAATGCGAAAAACCCCGAGACCTAGTCCAGTTGAACACCAAAGCTGTATTAAGCCGCTACGGATACTAGCCTACTACCAATTATACTTGATGGAATGTAGTTGATCCCTAAAATGTATCCCAATGATTAAGGTATAGTCGCGCTTTTACGCCTCTTGAATCCCAAATAGGACTCCGCGCAATTGGTTCCCTTAGGCGACGTCACACCAACTAAGAGTTGTTTCAACTCAATTGAAGAGTTTGAACAAATGGATTAATCCTATATATGATTTGCTTTTACAATCAAATGGTTTGATCAAAGGTGATGGAAATCGATAGAAATAGACAAAGTCTAGCTAACCTCAAAATCCGGACTTATGCAACCCGAAGTGCATCCTAGATTATTATTCACCTCACATGTATAAAACCTGTGGAATCAATAAAGTTTGAGACGAAGAGAACTTTGATTATTTCTATCTATCTTGATCAAGTGACTAGCTCAACAATTGATCAAGATTAGGATACACAAGTTATCAAGGAGATATAATTTGACCTGGCTTCACGAATCCCAATGGAGTCTTTGTAGTCGCTAAACCCTAAAAGGATTAGGAAGAGGAAGACTGTAGATACAACTAGGACACACCAAAAAGTAGTGTCGGGATTCAAAAATCCCAGTTGCTTGAAGTTCCCTTTTAATAGACATTCAAAGCATATGTTGTTTTAGGTTTAAGCTAAGATACCTTTGGAACCAAGCAAACAATATCCACCGTTAGATAAATCTTTGAATCTGATTTACATAAACAAGATATACATTCAGGTTAGGTGAAACCGTAATCGAACCGTGTATAAAGGCTATGATCAATATGGTTAGCCGAAACTAGCCGATTTGAACTTAAAAGCTTAAATTCATTTTCATGAACACATAAGAAATCAACTCTGAGTCACAAACATGTGATCAAATAAGTCTAGTGTTTTACAGAATTAATCAAATGCAAATTATCTCGTAGAAATAATTTAATCGCACTTTAAAATAATCGACATAGTTAGTATGTGTACAAGGTATAAATACCATTGCCGTTCCTGAGTTGGTTCAGTCACAGTACGTGTACCGGTTTGTAAACATTTAACCAAACCAAGTTCCGCAGTTAACAGAACTATTTAGGTATGCTTACCGGTTTGGAAACCTTAAGAATGTCACCGGTTCTAGAGTTTACAGAATAATTTTGGTTTGCGTACTGGTATGGGTACTAAACCGAGTTCGGGAAATAGAACTATTTTGGAACGTGTACCGGTTTGGATACTAATCCCGGTTCCGTAAACATATTTCCAAAATGGTTTGCATATGAGTATGCATACCGATCCAGTTCACAAGTTTAATATATTTTCACATGATGTGCATAAGAATATGCATACAACAAATATGTAAGTCGATATATAGCTACTCCTCTACGTGTACGAGTACATGTAATAGGGGTTCAGACTTATAACAGTTTTCCCAATTTGTAAGACTGATAACACTGTCTTGTATCTGTTAATACCCAAAAATCACTCCTGGGTAAAACAATGTATTGCCAAAGTACTTTCTTTAGGTTCGAAAATCAAAATCGTACAAAACGAGCCTAAACCAAGAAGTTGGACGTTCACGTTTTGCTTCGGTTACAAAGAGAGAAAATGGGTTGATCTTAGGGGAGGGAAAGCAAAGAAAGTTGAGGAAATCAGTGGTGATTGACTGAGTAATAGCCTAAGCTATCCAGACTTTGTCGAAGTGGCATAGCTTGAAGAGACAACTCGGCTCCAAAGTTATGTGTGACTAATAATGAGTTTGCCATAAGATGGCATTGTAATCAGCTAGCCATAATAATACACGTATATAACATAGTGCACCAAGTTAATAGCTAGCTAAGTCGTGACGCGGGGCGCGACCTAGTCGATAGCCAGCCGAGTCGGCATGGACATGGGTGCTAGGCTTGGAGCAACGTAGTCGTGGCCATATGGCTAGGCTAGGCCGAGAGGCAAGGAGGTCGTAACTACTAGCTAGGCCAGGCCAGACTAGGTGGATGTGGCACAGTCGTGGCTAGGAGACAAGGTAGTCGTATCTTGGCCATGGCTAGGCCGAGACAAGGAGGTCGTGGTCACTGGCTAAGCCAGGCCGAGAGATAGGGAGGTCGTGAATACTAGCTTGGATACGCCAAGAGACTGGGAGGCCGTAGCTAGTTAGGCTAGGGATGAGGTGGCCGTGACTACTGGATAGGCCAATCTAGGAGATAGGGAGGCCGCGGCCACTAGCTTGGCTAGGCCAAGAGACTAGGAGGTCGTGGCCTGATGGCTAGTCTAGGCTAGGACGGAAGGAAAGGTGGTCGTGGCCAAGGCTAGGCTAGGCCTGAAGACAAGGAAGCCGTGGCACAGTGGCTAGGTTAATCCGAGAGAAAGATAGTCGTGGCCAAAGTCATGGCCGGAAGACAAATAAGGAGGCCGTGGCACAGCTAGCTAGTTGGCTATCTAGGGAATTGGTGGCCATGGCACTGGATATCTAGTTGGTTAGATAGGAAATTGGTGGCCGTGGCTAAGTTATGAGACCCAACCATATTAGTCTGGCTATGGAGTGTAGCCATGTTGGCGCTGGCACTTCATTTGTAGCATACGGAACATATTCGAGGAATTCAGCCGTGGAAGTTCTACGACTCGAAGTAATATTCCAAATATTATGCTTCTGGTAATTCAGAAGCGTAGTAGCTTATTCTGAATATTTATAAATTGTACCATTAATATATACTGATTAATACATGACAATTTGTATGGTCGTTCATAAGATAATGAGAGTTCATCCGAAAGAAGCTCTAAAATCTTGCAGGCATATTCAAGGCCCGGTATATCCATTAGATTGATTCACTTTCTCAATTCTCTTGCGGAATATAATGTAGAAGTACGAATCTATAATTCTGATGTCGGGTCGGGAATTTATACATATTTACAAACATATATAGAATACCGAGAGTTATGCTGGGCGAAGCCCTAGTACATATATAATTATAGATATGTCTCTGATGTAGCTTCAGAGGCGATTTTTACAAGTTTTTCCCTTATCAAAAAACCACCATCAACAGTATTTGAATCTATAATAGTTCTATATTTCTCTTTAAATCGATTCGAAACATTCCCGAATAACATCAATGACACATATCAATGTTCCAGGCTATTTTCGAATGATAAAACTTGAATCATGATTTTGATTAGAAAAATAAATTGTCCTTAATTGAAATTCATCAAGTATGAACAAATGTTCATTAATCTTAGTCATTATATTTCGAGAACTAATTATCAAGATAAACTTGACTCGAAATTCTTGTCTATGCATAATAGTCTAATTAGTTATGCGACATCGTCTCAATGATAGAAAAGTGAATATACCTTGAGATGTAGGTGGTTCAGTCTTCACTTACCTTATGTTGATGAATTTCTCCAAAAGCTTCGGTTGATCTTCGCTTTCAAACGGTAGAACGCAATGATGACAGTCGTGACTATTTCTCAACTACATTTCTATCCTAGTCTGAGATTTAACTAATTGTAGACTAGAAATCAAGATATAGTTTTGACAATTAAATTTGACAACAAGATTCAGATAGCAACACTTGTGAGTTAGACCAAGCAATGCTCTAACAAAGAGATTTGTATTCTGCTTAATCTGGGGATCTGGAAACGGTAAGCTGCTTTTGAGAAAACCAGCTGACTACAGATGAACTAAGAAAAACACAAAATCTGAAGGTAGACTCCCTGGTACCTGAACAACCTTCCAAGTTTGAGTCAATAGAAGAAGAAATAGAAACAAAATCACCAGCCAAAATGGTTATTCATGAACCAATAGTGCCTTTCAAGTACATTAAAGTTCTTTTTGCCAATAAGAGACATCACCAGTTGGCTTATGCATGAACTGGGATACATAGTTCACTGCAAAAGAAATATATCAAGTAGTATCATAGTTATGTATTGAAGACTAGCAACAAGACTCCTGTAACAAGTTACATCTAAACCAAGATCCCTTTGAGAGACATAAATTTTTGGACCTTTAAAAATTTTAGTCGTGTAAGGCTTGCAGATTAATATATCAAACTTAGTGAGCAACTCAATTGCATACTTTTTATGAGTAAGAAGAATCTTTGGAGAAGAATGATGCAATCTAGTCTCAATTCCCAAAAAAATAATAATAATATAAACAACGCATATCCATAACTGGGAAAGATTTCCAAAGGTGAGAGGTAATTATGAAAAAGTAAGCAATTCAGTTGAGCCACCAGCTAAGATCATATCATCTACATAGACCGAAATAAAAGAATATTAGTATTTAAGGCATTGAAGAACATGGAATAGTTATACATGCCTAATAAATCCAAAATCTGAGAAAACTGCATATAATCTCTCAAACCAGGCTCTCTGGGATTGTTTGATTCCATATTAATAATATCTTAAGCTTACAAACATGATTAAGATATTGAGGATCCAAAACCAGGTGGTTGCTGCATGAAACAAAATCCTTAGGAAATCCATAGAGAAAAGCATTGGAGTCCACCTATTTTAAACAACAATTACGAGAACACACCTCATTATTGTAGCCTTGATAACATAACTAAAAGTCGTAGTCAATACCATCTCATTGATCGTAACCCTTTGCTACTAGACTAACATTAAATCTTTCCTCCGAACCATCCGACAACAACTTCACTTTGTACACCCACTTGCAACTCAATATATTCTCGGAAGAATTAAAATGAATTTAAGCGAAGTAACATTAGCAATCAATAAAGTAAGTTCATCATCCATAACATGGATTCCATTTAGGATCCTTAATTGTACTCTTGAAAGTTTTAGGATCAACAAGTTAAGATAAAAGTAGTAAAACCTAAGATAATAAGATACCTAGTAGCATAATAAGACATAAAATCTGGATGAAAATGTTTTGGCTTTGAAATGCCAACTCTAGCTTTAGTAGTGATTGTGGAGATAAAAGTAGTAGTGATTGTGGAGACAAACTAGAGCATTAGACGAAACTGGTATGTTTTATAGTTAACAAAGATATCTTATCGACCATTTGAATGACACTTCTTTTTTGTCTCTCCCTTATTTTAGTGACCACACAAAACCAAAACATTGGACTATGTAGGTTATAACAGAATTACATCTCTCGAGCTCATTCGTCCGGAGAATAATTGTGTAGGTATTAGCTTCTAAGAATTGTCCAAAAAAGATTAAAATTCAAAATGGACTCACCAGCACATATCACATAGTATGTTCTTTCTATTTTAATTTTAATAACACAAATAAAATATAGCTAATTCATTTACTTAAGCTTCTATAATATAAAACATTAAACCATTTCAGATGGCAACCCATTCTACTCACATAACATAGTATCTCAAGTTCTTCAAAAAAATTTCAGACATTCTACGACATTAACCTTCCAAATGTGAGGTTATTCGCTGCACAAATAGTGAAACCATGATCATCTAGTAAGTCAAATGGTTATCTTGGTCATAAGTCTAGGTCTCTCCCC
Organism: Papaver armeniacum; assembly: GCA_023531295.1. Taxonomy (NCBI): domain Eukaryota; kingdom Viridiplantae; phylum Streptophyta; class Magnoliopsida; order Ranunculales; family Papaveraceae; genus Papaver; species Papaver armeniacum. Next base: position 97,241 of record JAJJWW010006658.1, on the reverse strand, counting down.
AAGTCCACAAGCTTAAATGACTTTTTTTCCTAATTGTTGGGATTGATCAAAGCCTTTAGCCTGGGTTGAATTATTTTATTCCAGCCCCTGGTTCTGTCCTTGTTAATAAAAGTAGACTATGTTAACCATCATCATTGCATAATAATTACGTTAAACTATTTATTAAAAAATCCGTGAGACGGTGTGAAATTGCCCACCGCCACCGCTGCTCACCAATACTTGTAGCCACCATAGCACCAACCACTACTACATTATTATCAAACATCTTCCATCACCCAAAGTGACGGGAAACATGATAAAATTTGAGGATGACTAATTTATTTTTATTTTTAAATATGTCAATTTTTCCCTTCTAAAAACACTTCCAAAATTGACAATCTTTAGTTTGGACATTAAACCATTGCGATTTTTAGGTACTTATTGTGACCGTTTCTATATTACAGAATTTTAAAAGTGATAAACCCACTTTTTGTGGAATTGAGAAGTATTTTGAAGCCGTTCTTATGACGGTATAAGTGCACAGTTGGAATAGTATCAATGTGTGGGCAAAACAATACCTTTTGAAACCAGATCGACGAAATCGAGCCTCCAACCGCTCCTTCACTAACAAGTTGCTCCAGAATCCATAAGCGCCTTGCGTCATGTGAAAACATCTCAAGAATTGAATGAAGAATAAACGGTGAAGCACTGGATAATATCTCAAATCAACTTTACCCTAAAATGAGATATCTAACACTCGCCTACGATGATGACATGTGTAAAGGGTGGAGAAGATCAACAGTGAAATTTGAAGTAGATAGGGATACGTCTAATGAAAGTCAGAACGGTCAGATTCGCGGGAGACCAAATGGACCAAGTACGTGGCGATATAGGATTTTTCCTTGGTGGATCGAAGAATAGTAGTCTCCACGAACATTAATCTCATTGCCTAACTGGCCCAATAATCTCTTCGTTAGACCTAGCTCCCAGCGAGCTAAGTGAGCTGTCATGCCCTCTTTTAATCTCACTATATAAGAGCATCTCCAATGGATTGTGGTGTGTATCCTACGTGGATGGTGCAGATAGACATCCTTTTAAAATGTAAACTCAAAAATTCCCTACAATTTAGGAATTTTAGAATAGAGGAAGGATCCCTTCACACTTTTATTATCACACTATCTCACACGTTGGACGTCTTTTTTATGAACAAAAACCAAACCGTAACGGATTAGAAGCTAATATGTTGAGGATATATTCATCTTACCAAGTTCTACATGCCTACCAAAAATGAGCACATTCCGAAATATAAAACCTCATAATGTACCGGTCTTAATTTCGACGGCCAGAAATCCATTAATCTTCAACGGCTCATTTTCAAAGTAGTAGATATTGGTGTTATACGTCTCGGAATACGCTTAGCTTCAAATCCGTTACGGTTTGGTTTTTATTCGCAAAAAATGACGTCCAACGTGTGAGATAGTGTGATAATAAAAGTGTGAGGGGATCCCTCCTCTTTAGAATAATCATCTCCAATGGTAATGTTTTGTAATCCATTTAGATTTATTCTAATTGGTTGAAATATTTCCTTTACTTTTACTTTTTATTTTCTGTTGGTTTAACTTTATTTTGATTGGTTAAAATATGTGACTAGGATTTATCACATCCTCCGAGAAGAACCTCGGGAAATTAGAGGATGGGCGAGAGGATGTGGTAATAACTAACTCACCACGTCATCCTCACACTCTCCTTCACATCTCCGTTGGAGAATTTTTTTTTTAAAAAGTTTAAAAATCCTATGTGGCCTATAATATAGGAATTTGAGAAACTCCCATTGGAGATGGTCTAAGAGAAATTAGTATTAAAAGAATGTTAAAATATTTGAGAGAACCAAAGAGAAAAATTTGTGTCTATAAACTACCTGAACTCCTCCTGCTTTTGAGAAGAATTCTCCGTTGAATTGTAACCTCTGTTAATTTTTTTGACGGAAAAATGGCAATTATATTAAAAAGTAAGAGGTCACCAGGGAGTGACATCTTACAAAAAACAAAAAAAAAAAAAAAAAAAAAAAAAAAAAAAAAAAAAAAAAAAAAAAAAAAAAAGAAGTAATGAGCAATTGGCAACACAGCATCCCAGTTACAAATTAGGGTACTCAAAGAGTAGCCATCAAATATCTTAGTAGACGCGATTGCCCAATTAAAAGAGTGCACTTTACGAAATTATAAGTTGATTAATTTTAATTTTTTTCGATTCTCGAAAATCCTTGCATTTCTTTCTCTCCAGTTGTCCACCAAATGGCAAAAGGAATAAGTCGACCTCACAACTTCTTCTTCATATCCACACTCTTCTTGATAGGCCATTCCCAAAGAGTAGATTTAACACTATCAATAAAAGCCCAATCATACCCGAAAGAATCCAAAAATAATTCCGGATCGTAGATGTTTTAGAACAATGAAGGAAAAGATGCATATTATTCTCCTTGTTCGATTACTACGGAAAAGGCATCTGCATGCGTATTTGATTTACCCGCCTTGAAAAGAAAATCTAAGTAGGAACTCCATTATAACACAAAGTCCATACTAGAAAAGATACTTTTAAAGAAACTCGAGAATGCCATACTCGTTTGTGAGGGAAAATGAGATAACCATCAACATCCAAAGACTCATAACAATTGGCAACATTGAAATCACTCCCTGCATCGCATTGTATAGTATCATCCAAATCTGAATCACCCACAATATCAGTCGGGTCTCCAAGAGTTTGTAATAAACGAACCACTTCACCCAGTTCATTCTCATTTAAGTTCCTTTTTAAATCTAAATCCCAGGCATAAACAGAAGAAATGCATTCTCTGATTGTGGCAATTTTCTCTTTGGATAGATTATAAAGAGATGGAAAAGCAAGTTGCGAAGTGCTATTTTCTAGCCATCTGTCTTTCCAAAAAAGATTACTGCAACCATCAAATGAAATCTAGTGTTTTGAATAATATGATTCCTAGATTTCAAAATATCACCCTCGTAAGTCGTGACCCATAGATTTAGATGATGAGTTAGGATTACCTCCAAGTTTGTGAAACACCAATTGCCTCCAAAGTGCTTTCTTCTCGCCGCCGTATCTCCAAATCAACTTGCAATGCAAGGCCTTATTAACAAGCTTTAACTTTTTAATACCAATACCACCTCTGCTCTTTGGGAGATTAGGTATATGCATGCCATAAATATACAATTTGGAAACCAGGACTCGGAGAATTATTCCGAGATTTCGTCGAGTATCTCCCCGGATAACGTTGGCAAGTTGTTAGGTTCCCGGCCGAAACGAGGATGGAATTTGATATCTTATTTTTAGGGGGACAACAATGTGTTGTATAACTACAAGTGTGTATTTTAAGTTGAATTTCATTAAAGCTTTATTTAAAGCCTCTCTCTTGTAACTTCCCAAACAAAATCAATTGATTTTCTTCGCCGCTTTGAGTAAAGCTGATCTCAATCTATATAGTTTGGTCTGAATATTCCTATATATATGAATATTATTATTTTTTATTATTATTTTTCATAAAAAATCACATGTCTAGAAATTTTTGACTATTTTTTGGGTTCTTTATATGTAATGGCTTGTTCATATTGCGTTGAGTGTTTCAGTTCGATCGCAACTTCGTTTCAAATGTATCCTAGAAGAATATTTACTCCAGCATGATGTGGTTCTACTTGAAGATTGATGGTTACCAGTTTTGACCATGAAGATGATGTATTATACATAATGCTTTCCTTCCATAGGAGATTTAAATCTTATCGAAGATGTAAAAGAAAAAAATAAATCAAATGGCAAAACCAAAATTACAATGTGGAATAAATTTGAATGGTTTAAAGTTTGTTTCGTCACATGAATTATGCATGTGGCACAAAATATGTATTGTAATTATATTTGCCTCGTGTTCCAAATTTTACATATTGTAACCTAAAATTTACCATGTGACTGAGTCTGACTCCAAATATATCTCGTTATCTAAGGTACTTATACTTAGCATATATATATCAACATTATGACCATAAATTTTTCTTGAAATTCAGTTGGCCATATGCTATATGCCAAACTATTTTAATGTGCTTTTTTTCTTCTTCCGAGACTCAAATTGTACATTGTGACCTAATGTCGCCAGTAATTTTCCCTGCAAAAAAAAACTATACCATAAGACCAAAAAAATTCCATGCGAACCAAGATCTACGATTCAGATGAAGATATGCCTCTTAACGCAACTTTCATTGAGTGGCTCGTGATCTATCACACGTAACCTATAGTTAGTCGTATCACCCATAATGTAATTTGGGCCCTAAAACCTACCTGATGACCGAAAATCTATAATAAGATATAAAATTTATACTGGGATATGTAATTTGCACGTAGTCTAAAGTTTGCTTAATGTCACAACATTTATAGCATAACCCAAAATTTGTCATATAATTCAAATTTTGTCTCATAAACCAAAACAGTACATAATGGCTCAAATTTGTATGACAACTCAAAACTTACCATGTGACCGTAAATTGTATTGTGATAGAAAATTTGCATTAGGGATGATTATCCTACTCCATCCCTTTCATCTACAATATAACAAGAATTTGTTACTAAAATCTAAAACGCATAAATTGAAATCCACTGTGTGGGACAAAATTATTTTATGACTCGAAAAGTTACCTTGTAACTAAAAGTTATCTGGTAACCCAATATTTTTCCTGCCTCCCCATATTGTTTTGAATATGCGTATTTACGTACATTTTGAATTCCGACTTAGTTTTGCGAATTTCCAGTCTAAAACGAATTATATGTGTATTTACGAATTACCGAATCACCAAATTATCATTTTATATCACATTTTTCACTTTTAGAATCTTAAATATACCAATCTAAACTCTATACCACCAACGTTCATGTTATTTGTTGATTATATTCCATATATTATTAAACGCCTCATTTAAATCATAAAATCAAAAGTACTTGAGGCGAGGTTGTGTTAAAAATGTTTTTTTTTATAGGTTAATATATATATATGTCGAAAGAATTTTGTACACGGAATTTATATCTTTAAAACGAATTATACACGTACATATGCCGTTTCGAATTATCTCTGAATCACGAGTTGTTGACCCTATAGTGACCTGATTTATATTCCCGCCAAAATGAATAATAATCATACATTTGCCATCCCGAACTTTCCCCTACCCCGAATTACTAACTAGGGTCTCGTGACCACTTTTTCGGTTGGTATTTTTGCATAATCAAACATACAAACAAAAACTTTATATTGTTGACATTATAATTGGTCGTCTGAAGGAAGACATTCTATATGGTGGGTTGAACCATAAATGTAATTCGCGTTCTCCACATATGACATGTGTCATTTTAATCTTTTTTGATTTTGTTTTCCAATTCACTACAATTTGATCAAATTGGATTGTTTTTTCAAAATTAAGTTCATAATCGGACATTGGCCAGTCCCAAAATTTTGTTAAAACATTAAATAAATCAAAATAGATCAACCTCGCGTCCAATTACATCCAACCAAAAGTGAATAACGAAATCGAATAACAACGCTCACAGCTGTTGCTAATGACCCTTGCAAATTTTAAGATTTCGGTGGAACTCTTGCGGTGCAACAGTCATCTAGTAATTTTGTGACCGTTGCTAAACAAATCTCATGAACATTAAGAACTATCCAAACGTGCACGAATTAGGTTGAACTAAAGTCGACTAGATCCGTTTGTACCATCATAAAATGATGTACGTACGGGGCACACAAGCGCCACATAAATAAAAATGGCTTATTAAAGAAGCTCGTCTGAGTTATCAAGGTAACCCAGTGGTTTATTAAGGAAACCAAAAATGGCTTATGAATCCCGGCTGGGTTATCAAGGTAAACCAGTGGTTTATTAAGGAAACCAAAAACCGCTTGTAAAGCCCGGCTGGGTTATCAAGGTAACCTGTGGTTTACTAAGGAAACCAAAATGGCTTATGAAGGAAGTACTGGGTTATCAAGGTAACCCAAATGGTTTATTAAGGAAACCAAAACCGCTTATAAAGCCCTACTGGGTTATCAAGGTAATCCAAAGGTTTACTAAGGAAACCAAAAGTGGCTTATGAAGCTCCTACTGGGTTATCAAGGTAAACCCAGTGGTTTACTAAGGAAACCAAAAATGGCTTATGGCTTAATCAAGTTATCAAGGTAGCCCAGTGGTTTATTATGGAAACCATTAAATATAAATATGAATCTCAAGAGATAAAAGATGTTGGTGCAAAATTAATCACCCCCCTCTCTCTGACTTAAGCATCGGAGTGTCTTTGGAGGTACCCCCTCATCTTTCATCAACAATTCTGGAGAAATAAAGCAACGATGGAGATTCGATCAACACGCACAAATCTCGAAGATTGTTGGGGTGATTAATTTTGCACCAACATCTTTTATCTCTTGAGATTCGTATAAACCACTGGGATACCTTGATAACCCAAATGGGCTTCATAAACCATTTTTGGTTTCCTTAGTAAACCACTGGGTTACCTTCACTACACCATATGGCCCAATTCGAGACATATTGATTTTTGGGTTCGAAACACATATACATGTCTTTAGTGCTTCCACTCATATAAGAGTTACGGTGGTGGTGAATTGCCGTTGAAAAACTTTTTTTATTTAAGATTTTATTTTTCTTTCGATAAAACTCGGGCTTGTTTTTCTCTCTCTCTCTCGTATCCTTTTCTTTCCTTTTCCCTTTCTTTCTTCTGTCTTTCTCTTCTCTTCAGGTCAAACAGAGAGAAATCGAGTGAGAGACCAGAGATCAAAACCAAAACCAAAACCAAAACCAAAACCAGAGATCAAACGTAAAGTATTCAACCGATTTGTGACTTCGTAAACTAAACATTTGTATGCAAAACCCTATTTTATAGAGAAATCGAGAGAAACCAGTTGTGACTTTTGCATTTAGCTTGAATCTCTTAGAAGAAGATTCAATTGAAGAAGTAAAATCCCTAGAAGATCTCTAACCTCAGGCATGAAATACCCATTTTAAAGAAATCAAAATTATCTTTGTTTTATAAACCCTAGATAATTGATTTCTAATTTTTTTGTTGTTAATAACTAGCAGAAGAAGATTGAAGCTACAATTATAGGAGATTCAAGTAAAAATATTTTAAGATGCAGATATTACCTCTGACCCTTTGTTTTTCTCTATATTTTGCAAGTTGTGTGATTGATTTTTTTTGTTTCTATGAATTGACTTCTATTGGGTATTTGATTTCTCGTTCTGTGTCTTTGAGTTAGCTTGTTGTTATAAATCCACTACATACTAAGTTCCGTTTTCATATTGCTCGAGGCTTACTTGTTGGTTTATTTTATTTTGTGTAGAGAATTCTGGAGCAATCAAGTCTTTCTCGACGGATGGATGGGTTGCACCAAAACTCTTTGAAAGGGGGCTGACAAGTTAATTTATAGGGGTATTGAGTATTTACTTTCAATTTTAGATTTTCTTTCAACTGAATCCTGTTGTGTGATGGATTGAAGGTTTGATCTGTTGAGATACGAATTTCTTTGCAAATCTGACTGGTTTTGGGAATTTTTAGGATAACATTTTCTTGCTTTATCACTTTTTTCTTGGAGATATATCAATATTTTTTGTTTCAAGTTAAATATGACAGAGATTTTTCTCGTATTTGAAAGACGATTTTGATCTACACATATTAGGTAATCTGGTTTTATATTATTTGGTACCATAAGCAGTTAAGCTCATTACTTAATGAACTCTTGGTTTTTCTTGTTGCAGCCTGATGGCCAAATGCCTAGTGACAAGACTGTTGGCGGAGGAGATGATGGATTCAACACTTTTTTCAGTGAAAGTGGTGCTGGAAGGCATGTCCCTCATGAAAATTTTGTAGACCTTGAACCTATTGTCGTTGATGAAATGAGAACTGGAGCGTACCCCCAACTATCCCATCTCACTTAGCGGTTTGCAGTCATCGCTAGCTGCATACCACCTTCATCACCAGCTCGAAAATCACTACCACCTTCGCATCATCTGTACCTACACCTTCAAAAGTTTGCGTCATACCATTCACATCCTCACAAGTTCAGCTGCATCACCACCATTTGCATCCACCAACACAACACCAAGCCAGCTGCAGTTCTACTTCCCTATGGTTTTATGCAAGGGTATTTGCTTCAAGACTTTTAAGCTCACTACTCCTAGCTGTAAGCTCTCAACCTTGATCTTTGTATACTATCTGATTTTCATTTAATGCAGCCTCTACATAATATGATTTGCTTCTGGAGCTGTACTAATGGTTTTATGCAAGGGTCCAACCATATTCGGAGGCGATGGTAGTACATCTTTGCTTATAGTTGCTAGTTATATTATAATGCTCATAATTGGTGATTTACATATCGTAAATTCTGCGAGTGTGGTTTCTATGTAATTTCTCCTCCAGTTTCTCATCGATATGACTTGTTATTTCAGGGCATTTGATGACAGGTGACCACTATAGCTAGAAAAATTTTACTTTGTTTTTATCGTTTGGTGTTGTATCTGCATGTCTTCTGTTTTTTAACAATGAGATGTTTACTCTTTGTGGCTTTATCTCTTATATCATCTATAGTATTTTCATTAAGAAATGGAAATGGATGCAGGAATGCAGCTTATCTTCATAAGGATGCCGAGTCAATTAGTGTTGCTGCCACCTTATATATGAATGTTAACCTGTTTTGAAACAAATTCTAGTATTTAACGAGAGTTATTAACCTGTTTACAAATGCCTCTGAGAAATTTGGATGAACTAGTACTTGGCCATCCTAACCGCAAATAGGGATTTTAGGGATGGGGAGGTGTTTGATATAATGCTTAACTGAGGTTATAATACTGGTAAGGCGTTTTTTCCCTGTTGAGAAAATTATTGCTGGTAAATTGTTTGATCTAATGCTTCACTGATCGTGGGTAGATTTTAATGTTTTCGTTTTATTTTTGATGGATGATAACAGCTGGTCAGTTGGAGAAATTGAAAGTGGAACAATGTAAAGTGTGTTTGAGGTTAACGGTAAAGAAAGACGTTCTTATTGAACAGATCAGGGAACATCTTGGGTAATGGTGACATGGTATCTAATTTTACCTTTTTTTGTTGTTGTTTCGATCTAATTTAGTTATCGACTGTGTGTAATTTCAGGGTCATAAATGGTAGTGGAGAACAGAAGTGTCCGGTATCCAGCTTTGTGTATAATTACAAAGGTGATACTTGCACTGGGGATGTCGTAATGTTTGAACAAAATGCCAGCCTTTAAGCCAATTGGATTTTTAATGAATTCCAAAGTCATTTCATCTTCCTACTTGTTTTGTAATTTGATTACACTGCCTTTTATCATAGCATCTAGGAGTGCTACTGGCCCTCCATTTGGAACTAGAACTATTGCAGGTCGTATTTTGAAAGAAATCTATGGTTCTTCTAAGCAGCAACACACATTTACGGTGAGCTTGATTGTTCTATATGCAACCTTCACTTTAGATTTCCTGAAATTTCAGTGAAACGAAATTATGTTGCTGGCTAATATTTGGGCTATGTGCATATTTAAATTCTAACGTTGCTCTGTTTATATTAAGGAGCAAAGAAGAGGAACCACTTCCTCCACTCCACCCTCTTCTAATTAAGGGTAGAAACCTTTGTAATCTAAACACAATGAGATAGGTTTGTTGGTGCTGGTTTGGTCAGGTACCATCATTAACTCATGTTCTGTAGTTTTAAATGCCTGATTGTTCAATAATATTCATGTATGACTCTCACATGGCAGATCACAGGGAAACAAAATGTGTATTATGCTGCAACAATCTTCAAGGTAAACTACATGTATGTGACTTGATATAGTCACTTGTTCCTTTCCTATAAATAGTATGTGTCAACAGAAGCAGGTCCACCTTCATCCTTAAATATCTTTACTTACTACCGGTATAATAAGAAGTAGTAAGTAAACAAAACTAAATGTCCCTCATAATCTCGTCGAAACATTTATGTGAAACAGGTTAACGAATCAGCACCGCCTCTACCTTTAGTATCTTTAGAATCTTCACAACTTTTTCTTGGTCTATGAACTTGCAAGGAATCTTCATATAAATGTTTAGGCTTCAGGGATTAGGATATTATTCGTGCAAATGTCCCTTAAAATCTTGTCATACTTACTGTAGCAGGCGCCCTTCATTTCTTTTCAGTTGATTCTTGACAGTTTCCATTTGGCCATGAATCATAATTGTCAATGTTTCTTATAGAACTCCATTGTTTTTTCAGGTATGGAAGCTCATTACTTGTCCTATTTGTGAGATAACAAGGAACTCAATGTATCATTCAGGATTTCCCATCTGCCAAGGTTCCAAACTAGACGATTATCAAGTCTTTGGCATTTAAGTTTTCTGTTACTGATTATGTTCAACAACTTTTATTCCTGATAAGTCACTTGAGTCATTTTTTTGTATTTCAGCTTTAGTTTTTTACTTTTTTTTTTCTTGAAGATATTACTTCATTTTTGTTGTTAGTGTTGATATTTGATTGAAAATGAAATTACAATTTGTATTGCGATGCAAAAAATTAAAATATGCAGGTGCTGGAAATATTTTTGATTTTGGGAATTCAAAACTGGAAAATTATGATTTTTTTTTAAAGCTAATTTAATTTCAGACGAATATAAGTGTCTCTTAAATTAATTATAAGTGTCTCTTAAATATTAAAACGATTACCTTGATGTAGTGTCTCTAATTAGAGACACTTATAAGTGTCTCTTTAGGCATCTCAAACGATTCCGGACGCACGATTTGAGACACTCATATGTGTCTCTTAAATTCAAAATAACGGATATAAATGTCTCAAAACCGTTGATTTGGTGTAGTGCTTGATAACCCAGTCGGGCTTCATAAGCCATTTTTGGTTTCCTTAATAAACCACTGGGTTACCTTGATAACTCAGCCGAGCTTCTTTAATAAGCCATTTTTATTTATGTAGCGCTTGTGTGCCCCGTACGTACATCATTTTATGATGGTACAAACATCGTCCCCTCTTAATCCTCAACTTTGTTGATGGGTTAAGAAAAATGAAATTTTCCTTATGCAAAAACAAACGCAGGTAAGCCTCAATAGCCCCCTAAACATGTGCTGTTGATTACTGCGACGTAGCATCCGTTTTAGCAGGGCATTTCCGTGTGCTTGGGAGCCAGATATGCAGCCTTTAGCTTGGATTTAATTGTCGTGGATCCTTGAATCACGCCCTTTACCGTATATGCGACGGCTGGCATAAGTACATTTTCCATGTTAACTGGAGCTGTAGTCGTCAAAAATGCTTGTTGGAGAAAATCATTTCATTTGGCAAAATCTAGCCTTATCATGCATCCGGTAGGTTTATACATGATATACATGGATCAAGGAAATATCTTATATTTGTAATCGCAGGAAATCCTACAATACACACCTCACAAGAATTCGTAATATTCAATACATTTTTAAGATCAACAATCAATCTCTTTATTAATTGAGTTAGAAATTTTACAAGAAGGAAATGAAATCAAGAATATAATTGCTACTCTAGACTTTCTCTCTCCTCTAAACTTTCTCTCCACTCTAAAAAGATCTCTCCTTTCTTAAGCCTGTTCGGCTCTTTATATAGGACATAGTGGATGACTGCTAAGCTGTCCTTTATTTTCGGATCTGACTTGCGACCTTCTCCTCGCAACACTCCTGAATTTCGCTAGGCCTTCACATCTTTCTCGTGTCCAGGCTGTCGTCATCCGTTGCGTCATTTCTATTACCAATCTGCGATATCTTCGCAGTGTGTTGTTCAAGGATTTCGCAAGGATATTGATGTTGCGATATTCTGATCCTACATCTTGCCTCTTCTCATGTCTTCTCTGCGAAGGAGAGAATGTCATGAGAACTAATACTTTCAAAATGCCGCACTGCTCATTTCTTTCCCTAAATTTTCTCATTTTAAGACAGATTCCGTGAATTAAGCATAACCGTTTACACGTGTCAAATATTCCCTTATTCACCGGAACATTAAATGCTAACCGGTCATCATCTTTTATCTATTTAAGAAGAGATCCATCATAAGAATATTTTCTTTCTTTTACTTCGTCTTCTTCATCTCTACATTCTCTCGTAAATTTTCTTTTGTCGTCTCAGAACTTTTTACTACTGTTCATCTTTCCATAAATCCTCTCCATCTTTCTCAAGCACGTTCTATGGAGCCATCAAGGTTTGTTGATTTTGGCTCAAACCGATCTTTAGGATTGATCACTTCTACTGAAACTGTTTTATTTGATATTGTTCATCTTTGAATAATTCCCATACTGCTTCTGCTTTCAAAGAAAAACACTTCTAGCACCAAGTTCACCATCCAAAACCCTAATGTTCCCAAGAGTTCGCAAAGAAAATCGTTGTGAATAAAAGAAAGCTCGCGAATAGCAAGGTATTAAGAAACACTTATTCTATTAATAACAATTTTGTTGCCTCTGTTTCTTATTTGACTTGCGATTCTCATGGTGATGGAAATGTCGATAGGCCCCCCAAAAGATCTCGCCACCCTAAAAATGTTGAAACTTCCCTTCCCTCTCTCCGTTTAAGCTTTCAACACCTCCCGCGATATCTTCGCAAGATGAATCCCCTCTTCTTATTTGCGAAAATGTCGCCGCAGACTTCTCCCCGTTCTCCTGACCTTTCTATTAATGAAATTCCTCGTGATAATCCTGTCGCGAATGAACCCTTTTCTTCTTCTGCTGTCAATGCCTCTTCTCTGGACACTGCCTCAGCCCCAATCATTAACCTTCATCAAATTTCATCTTCAAATGACACATCTATGGCGAAAGATGATTCTACTCTCCCACCTTCTGCCATCATCACTTCTTCATCCGAATCTTCCCCTTTTACTAAAGAAAATCTGGAAGGGATGGATATCGCTTTTAAGGTTTTATCAGATATTCTGGATGATGTCAAGAAAGTTTCTATTGATCCTATCAAATCTGTGTCTCATAAATTTTAAGTAAATATTTTGGCTCGATGTAATGGCTTCGCAGACATCCTTAGAAAAGGAAGTTGAAACTTTGAAGAATAACCTCCCCAAAGCCATGACCTTGAAATGTGACACTCTTCATTTTGAAAATCAAAAGCTTCAGAATGTTTCACTGGATCGTGACAATCTTCGCAAAAAGAATGAGGAACTAAAAGGTAATTTATTTATTTTAAATCCCTTGTTCGCCCTTTAAGCTCTAAACCAGAAACAAAAAATGAAGATATATCGGTTTGAATCTGTCGCCGAAGAATCCCGAATGGATAGAGATGCTTGGATGGATCAATATAACCAATTAGATAATCTTCATACGTACTGGCTGATCAAATAGATAATCTTACCAAGGAGAATGCTCAATTAGTCCGAAGCAAAACTTATTAAGTAGTGAATTATCTCGCCTCTCTTACTTTTTGACTAAAGCTAATGCTGGAGTTGGAAACTTTATCGATGAGAATGAAACCCTATCTCAGAGAAGCGAGTTCTTTTAAATAAGATGGCGATCTCTTCGCAAGAACTTAACATTTGCCAAAAAGTATGTAATGATCAAGAACGATCTCTCGCTCATTGAGAAATAAACTCAAAGAAGTAAATGTAATCATCTTATGCGAGAGAGAGATAAACTTATTCAAGGTAGAATAACTTTAAGCATAAAGGCAAGTCAACTCAAAGATCAATACTCCAAGCTAGAAGAATCCTACACTTCTCTTGCGAAGGAAAACACCTTACTCATTTCTAATGAGAAGAGTTTGCGATCTCGATGATAGGTGTAGAATACACCGTAATTTACTATCTAGTAGTTACGCTTTCTTTGCTATTTTTCTGGTGAACTATGTACTTTACGTGTGTTTTTGAGTTATTAGGTACTCTGGAGTCACCGAGAACAAAAGAAGAAGAAATTAGCCATTTGGAGCAAAAAGGAGCACAAATGCCGCTCACGTGCACCTATTGAGAGCCGAGCCTAGCCAAATAATAGGAGACGAACACCACAAATTTTAGTCTAGAGAAGCATGGAGCAAAGAACCTTGGTGGCCCTTAATAATGAGTGGGTGCTTATAGTCATTTTTGGTTACCCCTTATCTCGCAAAGAATGGGGTGTCTTTAACAATATTCACTCTTACACAAAAGAGGAGGCGCCCTTATCAACCGCTTCCTCGAGTGGCTATACCCATTTGCTCTTCCTTAGCAAAAGCTCGGATCGAGATTTGGTGGCTGTTTCATTACATTTTCCCCGAAATCCGTAAAAGAGAAAAAATGAACCTGTAAGAATAAATCAATGAGATCCCGATGATTTAGGGAAGAATTAGGGGGTCATGATCGAGATTGAAGAGTTATCGAGGATGATTGAGTTCGATTCAGGGATGAGAAGGAGCTCAGGTTAGGGTTTTCTGCAGAATATGAAAATGAAGAGGAATTGAATGTTTCGATTGAAGACAAAGATGGGGTTTGGTTCATTTGAAGATTCAGAAGGGTTTGTGATCGATTTGGTTTGTGGGTTTTTACCGATGTCACGTAGGAGGAGAAGATGAACTCGGAAGTCGATGGGAGTTATGAATGTGAAGATAATGGTGGTGTCTCAGGAATGTGACAAGGTTTGTCGAGATGGGTTCTGATTAAGAAGATATGAAGAAGGGTTTGAACCGATACTGTGTAAATCTGATGGCGCAAGGAAGATAAGTTTTATGTTGAAATTCAGGGAAAAATCTGGAAGAGAATGAATGTTTTTTTTTATTGAGTTTCAAGGCTGAGAAGAATAGAGAAGATATGGTGGTAATGAGGGTGTTTGCTTGGCTGTAGCTAATGGGTGATGATGAATAGTTGGCTATTTTATTGGTTGGTGTTGATGTTGGAGTTGTAGCTGTTGCTGATAAACAAGGAGAAGCTGGATTCATGGTTGAATTAGGATATTTCATTTTGATTTTTGGCTTTGTTGAATTGCATCTGATAGTGATTACAGGGAAGGTACTATTGGTGGTCACTGCTAAGGAGCTGGGAACATTTAGGTTGCTGTAGCAGCCAGAAAAGAGAGAGAGCATAGTTTGAGCTGGAGGAAATGGGTCTTGCAGCCTGGCAATGGTGTTGGGAGTTGAGATGTTGGTGTTATTGGCTGTGTTTGAAATGCTGGCAATGGCAGTTCTGGGATTGCAGGTGGTGTTTCGGGTGCTATATGAGAATGGGAGTGATGGAGATTCTCGAGAAAGGTGTTATGGTGCTTGGTGACAATGAGGAATTGCAACTATCGTTAAATGTTCAGTACTGGTATTGAAGAAAGTTGAAGCTGCACAAGAGCTGAAATTGCAGTGCAACCATTGTTAAGGAGATGTGTACTGCTGAGCCGGTTGCTCAGTAGTTGCAGCTCGTGAGGATTTTGATTGAAACTGCAGTGGTTGTGCAACTAGGTGGTGCAAAGGTATAAGATAGGAAGTTGAGGGCCATCATAGCTGTGACCTAAGCTAGATGGAGTTGCAGCTGAGCTGGTTCAGATGGAATTGTTGCAACTATATATAGCTGCAGTGTTGGTGGCGATTTGTATTTTTGTCACAGGGAAGAAGAGTTGAGGCTGTGTAGATGCTGCTATGAGGTTAGATGAATGTTAGTGCAGGGGAGATTGAGCTGGTGGTAACCTGAGTGAACATGGAAGCAGGGAAGAAATGAGCTGTTATGTGCAGCTGATGGCAGAATTGCAGGCTTGCAGGTGGTGCTGTTTTGCTGAGATAGGTGACAGACATGGAAGTTGTGTTGGTAACAGTTTGCAGTGGCAGGAAGAGGTGCAGCTATGGTCTGTGGAAGAAATGTAGTGATGCACCATCCTAGTGCAACACGTAATTTGGCTTTTGCTGCAAAATTGCCTTGGCACAGCAAACCAAATAAACTCGGATCGCAGAGCTCCGCTTAGCTCTCATGCACAAACGTGACTCACATCCGAGTCATGGTCTGAAAGAGTTGACTGCACCGACTCTCCCGACTCCTGTTGACCGAGTTGACTCCGCCGAACCTACCTGCTGACCGGTGACCGGGCGGACTTTGCCGGCCACCGAGCCGATTTCCGACCACTTCTCCGGCCGATTTCCTAGCCATAATACCAGATTTCCTACGACGATTTTTGGACATATTTTCTACATGGGTTTCTCTTTCTCGTGGGCTTGGTGGATTTTCATCTAATGGACTTTGAAGACTTGACCTAATTTTGGAAGGAGAGAAAAGCTATAAAGAAGAATTCTACAATTTTTGGATGATATATCTTATTCTTGGAACTTTGGAGAGCCGCTTTTGTTTTACGCTTCTAGGGTTTGCTTTTGTTCTTCTTCTTCATTATATTTTTGGTGATGAACTCCATAGCTATGAGTAGCTAAATTCTCTATTATTGGTTAAGGATGTAGTCCGATTTCTAAAACTTGTGTTTGCTTTATGTATTAGTTTTCTCTCTTGATTATCGTTCAATTCTCTACTATTTTTATGATCACATGATTGAAGTATTGTGATAGGATTATGGTGTTTGATTAGTTAAGTGGCCAATTAATTGAACTTGCATCTTAGTCCATAGCTATTTTAGGGTTTTTCATCAAGCGATAACCTTGAATACAAGTAGCATGATATGTTTACTAAGCCAGAGTGATACACTCTCGTAATCATATGTAGAGTTTGACCATTGTCCGAATTGTTTTGCACAACGCATGACAATTGCATTGATTAGCCTATTTCTGAAACTTAATGCTCCTAGGAATTGAACTTGATTAGCGCAAGGCATTAGGTTATTCTTTAGGTAGGATTCACATACGCAGCCCTAATGTGTGTGTTGATGAACTTAAGAAATTAATAGATTATCTTGCTTTCTTGATTCTCTAGGCTTTTGATAACACAAGAGATTAAATCGTAATTCTAATCATATATGCAAGCACATGTCTAAGATTGAAGATGAATTCCTTGACCAATATCTCTCTCCGTTGATTACTTTCTACAATTTACTTTGCTTTTAATTTGTTTTTTATTGCTTAAATAGAAATAAGAAATCCCCCCAATTGGTTACTTTAAGAAATTGATTACGAAATAACTACAATCGCCTCTCTGTGGATACGAACTCTTTCTTATCATATACTTTAGGAAAGTGAAATTATTTTTGACGACATACGACAACATCAAATTTTAGCGCCATGTCACGGGAGGCACACGGCTAGTTATTAAGTTTTTAGTTTCTTTTACAATTTCTGCTTTCATCTTTGCTTTTTGTTTCTTGTCTTGTTTCTCACTTGTTTGCGAGAATTGTTTGGTGTGTACCTAATCTCTCGGCTTCTAAGGATTGGAATTATCCAAGGTGCGGATATAGCTACTCGACGAGGCACAATACTCCAACCAAGTCAAGACACAACGGACGAGCACGAGGAGGGAAGTAGGAGAAGAGATTTTCCAACAACAAGAAGAAGGAAAAGAGGTTCCAATCGTAGAGGAACCACACGTGGAAGAAGAAGAAGCAATGGGTGATGCAAATCGTTCACTCAAGGAGTTGGCGTCTCATAGGCTCGATACACAACAGGTGTATTCAAACGAACTCTACTTTTGAGATAAAGCCTGGGTTGCTTAGAGAATTACCAAAATTCCATGGCATGGTGAATGAAGATCCAAACAAACATCTTTTGGACTTCCACACCATTGTCACGGCTATGCTTCCAAGAAATGTTGAGGCGGATGGTGCAATGTTGAAGGTTTTCCGTTTCTCTTTAATGGATAGTGCTAAGGATTGGTTGTACTATTTACCTCCCTAAGTGTCACAACATGGAATGGGTTGAAGAAACTCTTTTTAGAGAGATATTTTCCCGCATCCAAGGCTACTCAAATTCGCAAGGAGATTTGTGGGATGAAGCAAAACGTGGGAGAATCCTTATATGAATGTTGGGAACGATACAAGAGATTGGTTGGAAGTCATTCCTCACCATCAATTCAGTGACGCTATGATCATCCAATAAGGACTCCAATCAAGTGATAGGAATCTCCTCGACGCCGCGGGTGGTGGTGCATTAGTGAACAAGACGGTGGCACAAGCTAGAGAGTTGATTAAAAACATGGCAAACAACTCACAACAATTCTTGAGCCGTGGCCTGATGTGATTCTAAGAAGGGTGAGTGAGGTGAGCGAGGTTGAGGAACTTCGTCAACAAATGGGTAACATGAACGCAATGCTTCAACAAGTTGCAGCCGCGGTGATACCAAGTTCCTCTCAATCTTATGAAGATGAGAAAGCTAATGCGATCTTTCCAAATCAACAAAGACTGATGATCCCTACTCCAACACTTACAATCCGGATGGAGAGATCACCCCAATTTTAGCTATGCCAATAAACAAGGAGCGGTTCAACAATCTAGTTTCAACAACCCAAGTGGATTTCAACCTCAACAACAACAATTCCAACCGAGACAACAATTTCAACAACAACAACAACCTCAAATGGGGTCCAATATGGAGGAGTTGGTTTAAATCTTTTATGCAAAGAACGGAGAGTTCGGTTAAGGAGTTGCAAACTCAAGTTGGTTCTATGGCTATGGAGTTGAATCAATTGAAGGCACAAAATGGTGGGAAACTCCCTTCTCAACCTATCAACCCAAAAGAGGGTGTCAATGCAATTACGTTGAGAAGTGGTACACAACTTGTGCAACCCGAAGTTGCTGATTCGGGCACGGTGGAAACACCAAAGGAACCCGTGTTTTGAGGAGAAAATCGAGGATTCTCCCCAAACTTCCGAGGTACCTATTTCTAACTCTAAAACTCCGGTTTCTACTTATGTTCCTCCTTTACCTTTCCCTCGCAGATTTGCAAATTCCAAGAAGGCGGAACTAGAAAAGGAGATTTTAGACATTCTTAAGAAGATCCATGTGAACATACCACTCATGGATGCAATCAAGCAAGTTCCAAAGTATGCAAAGGTGTTGAAGGACTTATGTACCAATAAGCAAAGGCTCAAAGGTAATGAAGTGCTTAGTGTGGGGAGAATGCTTCGGCAATCTTACAACACAAACTCCCACTTAAGTGCAAGGACCCCGGTAGCTTTGACATTCCCGTCACAATTGGTAACACCACATTTAACAAAGCTATGTTGGACTTAGGTGCTTCCGTTAATGTCATGCCCGCGTCTATGTACAATTCACTTGATCTTGGTCCTCTTAAAAAGTCTGGAATTGTGTTGCAATTAGCCGATCGTTCTAATGTCTACCCAATGGGTATTGTTGAGGATGTTCTTGTGCAGGTTAATCAACTTGTATTTCCAAATGACTTTTGCGTGTTAGAGATGGATGAAGGTTCACCGGACTCGTCTCTTCCATTGCTACTTGGGCGTCCCTTCATGAAAACGGCGAAAACCATTATTGATGTTGACAAGGGAACGCTAACTATGGAGTTTGATGGAGAAATAATACGTTTCAACATTTTCGAAACGATGAGATATCCTAGTGATGTCCACTCTTGTTTCTCCATTGATGTGATGGACACATTGGCGCAACAAATGTTTGAGTTGAATGGTGTTGATACTTTGGAAACCGTGCTCACTACACCTATCGACAATGGTTATGCGTATAGTGATGAGATGAAAGAAACCATTGGTTCTCTTGACTCATTACCGGAAAAATCAGCAATTAAGAATATTTCATATGCTTCTTTACCTTGCAATAATGAAAAACTTGTGCCATCTATTGTTAAATCTCCAAGTTTAGAATTGAAACCTCTTCCAAGTCACTTAAAGTACTTGTACTTGGGTGATAATGAAGACTTACCCGTGATTGTTTCTAACGAGCTTAATGAATTACGGAGCAAAAACTTCTAAGGGTGCTAAGGAAGTACAAGACGGCCATAGGATGGACAATCGCTCGATATCAAGGGTATAAGCCCCGCCGTTTGTATGCATAAGATTCGTGTGGAGGATGATACAAAGCCTACAAGGGAAGCGCAACGTCGTTTGAATCCTCCCATGATGGAAGTGGTGAAAAAGGAGATACTCAAGCTTTTGGACGTGGGTGTTATCTACCCCATATCCGATAGCAAGTGGGTAAGCCCTACAAGTGGTACCAAAGAAATCGGGAGTGACGGTGGTGGAGAATGATAAGAATGAACTTGTCCCAACTCGTGTGCAAACCGGTTGGAGGGTTTGTATTGATTATAGAAAATTGAATGCCACCACTAGAAAAGATCACTTTCCTTTACCTTTTATTGATCAAATGCTTGAACGTTTAGCCGGACACTCTTACTATTGCTTTCTTGATGGCTATTCAAAGTTATAATCGGGATTGTGATAGCACCAGGAGGACCAAGAGAAAACCACTTTCACTTGTCCTTTCGTACTTTTGCTTATAGAAGGATGCCTTTTGGCTTATGCAATGCTCCGGCTACTACCTTTCAAAGGTGTATGGTAAGTATCTTTTCTAATATGTTGAAAACATAATCGAAGTGTTCATGGATGACTTTAGTGTCTTTGGTGATTCATTTGACCTTTGCTTGAACAATTTGTCTCTAATCCTTGAATGATGTGTTGAAACAAATCTTGTGCTGAATTGGGAGAAGTGCCATTTCATGGTAACTCATGGCATATTTTTAGGCCATATAATATCTTCTAAAGGCTTGAAGTTGATAAATCTAAGATAGACCTTATTCGTGCTCTAACCCCTCCCACTACGGTGAGGGAGATACGCTCTTTTCTTGGTCATGCAGGTTTTTATCGTAGATTCATCAAGGACTTTTCCAAGATAGCATCACCACTTTGTAACCTATTGCAAAAAGATGTGGTTTTTAACTTTGATGAAAAATGTATAAAGGCATTCAATCGTTTGAAAGAACTTTTGATTTCAGCCCCTATCATTAAACCACCGGATTGGAGTAAGCCTTTGAACTCATGTGTGATGCTATTGATTATGCGGTTGGTGCGGTGCTTGGGCAACGTGTGGGGAAGCTTCCTCATGCTATCTATTATGCTTCTAGAACGTTAAATGAGGCTCAACAAAACTACACAACCACTGAAAAAGAGTTATTAGCTATTGTTTTTGCTTTAGAAAAGTTTCGCTCTTATCTAATTGGTACAAAAGTTGTTGTCTTTTTTCTCGATGATGCAGCACTTAGATACTTGCTTACAAAGAAAGAGGCGAAACCGAGGCTCATACGATGGATTTTACTCTTGCAAGAGTTTGATATTGAAATCAAAGACAAGAAAGGAATTGAGAACACCGTTGCGATCATTTGAGCCGACTTGCTGTGGACAAGGAGACTATCCCATTGCGTGAGAGTTTCCTGATGAGCAACTATTCTCAATTGCCTTTGGAGAACCATGGTACGCTGATATTGTTAATTACTTAGTGTCTAAACAAATCCCAAAGAACTTGTCTCGTGGCCGAGAGGGACAAACTTAAAAAGTTAGGAAATCAATACATATGGGATGATCCATACTTATGGAAACATTGTAGTGACCAAGTAATACGTAGGTGTGTTCCCGAAATTGAATTTAATTCTATCTTGTCTTTTTGCCACTCATATGCTTGTGGAGGACACTTTGGGAGTAAGAGAACCGCTCTCAAGGTATTAGAATGTGGTTTCTTTTGGCCAACTTTGTTTAAGGATGCACATGCATTTTGTATCACATGTGATAGGTGCCAAAGAACCGGCAATCTAGGTGCTCGAAATCAAATGCCGCAAACTATTATTCAATTTGTGGAGGTTTTTGATGTATGGGGAATTGATTTTATGGGCCCTTTTGTCAATTCTAATGGGAATTATTATATTTTGCTTGATGTGGATTATGTCTCGAAATGGGTGGAAGCTAAGGCCGCCCCAACTAATGATTCTAAAGTTGTTTCAGATTTTGTGCAAGCTAATATATTTGCAAGGTTTGGCATTCCAAGGGCGATAATTAGCGATGGAGGTTCACATTTCAAAAACAGGTTCTTGCAAAGCTTGTTAAGGAAGTACAATGTGTCGCATAGGATTGCAACTCCCTACCATCCACAAACAAATGGACAAGCCGAAGTTTCCAACCGAGAGGTGAAATCAATTCTTGAAAAGACGGTGAATCCTACAAGGAAGGATTGGAGCATGCGACTTAATGATGCTTTGTGGGCGTATAGAACCGCATATAAAACACCTATTGGGATGTCTCCTTTTAGGCTTGTTTATGGTAAACCTTGTCACTTACCCGTGGAAATTGAGCATAAGGCGTTTTGGGCTATTAAGCAATGCAACATGGAGTTGGATGGTGCTTTGAAAGCAAAGGAAGTTACAACTTCAAGAGCTAGAGGAGATTCGCAATGATGCATTTAAAAGCTCACGGATTTACAAGGAAAAGACGAAAGCTTTTCATGATAATATGATTACAAAGAAACAATTTTGCATTGGGCGTAAAGTGCTTTTGTTTAATTCTCGCTTGCAATTATTTCCCTGCAAATTAAGGTCACGTTGGATTGGACCTTTTATTGTGACTAATGTGTTTTCTCATGGTGCGGTGGAAATTCGTAGTTTAGCTACGGGTAATGAACTTAAGGTGAATGGCCACCGGTTGAAACCATATTATGAGAACTTCTCTTCGGATGTCGTGGAAGGAGTTAATCTTGTGGAAGTACTCCTCCGGAGGAGTCATAGAAAGCAAGGAGTTAGTCTGGTGACGACTTTAAACCAAGCGCTAATTGGGAGGCAACCCAAAGGATGAGTATTTCTTGTCTTGTATTTATTTCTTTTCTTGTTTTTAGTTTTTCTTGTTTTGTTTTTACTTTGTTTTTGCTGATTTCTTGTTAGGATTTCCCACCTTGACTTTCTTTGGACGATTCAATTACATTGAGGACAATGTAAAGTTTAAGTGTGGGGGAGTGGTTTGTTTTGCTTTATAAATTTTTCAAATTTTTCAACTTTTGTGTAATTAGTGAATAAGAAAACTCCAACTTGTAGTTAGTTTAGAGTCACATAGTATACATGTCGCTAAGATTACATCGAAACTCTCATACTAGTGACCGAACTTAGAGATGACAGAGAACATGATCGGGTTTCTTAATTGTATGAGAGTTAAAGTTGGATTTAACCATGCCAAGGGCAAATAAGGTGCAGGCTGAATTCTGGTATTAGAACAAAGTGATCCCCTATAGTGGAGACTACCCATGTTACATAATGCGAGGCACCAACCTTCAATTCTTTGTACTGCCTAAATTTGTGCTTTTAGAGTGTGTGTCACCGTACGTAAATTCCTCCAGAATGGTGAGCTGTCCAATTTCCCACCATAGAAGCACTATATTGATCTCTTGAGTGCTATTTTTATCAACCATGTTGGTGACATCGAATTGCTAACTTACATACCACTTGTGATCTTGTTCGCAGTTAGCACCATCCACCTTATCTCTCTACACCAACAGGTCCATAGAAACACCATCATCATCAACAAGAGGAGCATCACAAATTCGAAGGAAAATTGAACACGTTCGAGGTTTACAAGCAACGGCATGAAATGGGCAGATTTTAGATTTGACTAAAGCAACAAAACAGGGGCAGAATTTTTATAAGTTAAAGACTATTATACAAGAGTGGAAATTATTAAGGATGAGAATTCGAGAAGTCTATGATATCAAGACATATAAGTTGTGAAGATTCAAGCGGTAAAGTACTTACACCATGGCATTGTACTTACATTTTTATTTTATTTGTATTTTACTCTCTCTTGAAAAAAAAAAAAAAAAAAAAAAAAAAAAAAAAAAAAAAAAAAAAAAAAAAAGACAAGAGAAAAATGTTTAGGTTTGTTAGTAGTTTTTATTTTGTTTTATTTTGTATTTGTTTTATTTCTTATTCAAAAAAGAAAAAAAAAAAAAAAAAAAAAAAAAATTAAATAAAAAAAAAAAAAAAAAAGGTTTTGTATAGTTTGTTTTTAGTTTCAATAAAGCCTATGGAAAGAAGGAATATCTATAATGAAGTTTCAAGCGACAAGGAATTAGAGGAAAGAATCATATTGTCAAGATTCTACGGAGTTCAAGAGTTATCATCAAGAGTTGAAGACCGAAGACGAAGATGAAGACATCGATAGAAGACCGAAGACGTTTCTATGGATGTCTGTGAGAGTGGTGCTAGCTGCACGCCGAACGGATTCACTGGTAAGTAAGCATATTCCCACCTTCGTTAAATGGTTGATTTCCTTTCAAGAGATCGTCGAAAAAATGGGTTTTCAAAAATATATAAAAGATGTGGGTTTTCAAAATATTTCTGAGGGTTTTGCCTTCCTACCATTCAACGTGTCGCAGATTCTCTCTTCATTCCAACCTGGACACATGTGTGACCCATAAAAAGTCGTTTATTATTGAGAGCAATATCATAAAACCCTTTCTTGTGAGGCGAGCCGAGACTTTTGATCACTCCGAACCCGAATTTTAGTCGAGAAAGGATGGTTATTTCTCTCTCAACTTTTAAGAATGAGATTGTGTTCAATTATGTGTCTAACTTCTATGACTAGTGTGCGGAATTTCTATGTCCTCTTAGCGCGTTGGATGCTATCATTACGAGAGAACTAGTAAGTTGGAAAATAGGTTTTGTGGGTAAATCTCTAGTAAACCCTCACGAGACTATAACTCGTCCACTAGGGACACCTAGGGGTTTAAAGGCTTGTTATTTATGCTAAAAGTGACCGTAGCCTCGACGACACGGAGTTGTTGTATTTTCTTGTTTTGTTTGATTTGCTCGAGGACTAGCAAAGTCTAAGTGTGGGGGAATCGATAGGTGTAGAATACACCGTAATTTACTATCTAGTAGTTACGCTTTCTTTGCTATTTTTCTTGTGAACTATGTACTTTACGTGTGTTTTGAGTTATTAGGTACTGAGTCACCGAGAACAAAAGAAGAAGAAATTAGCCATTTGGAGCAAAAAGGAGCACAAATGCCGGGTTCACGTGCAATCCGCTATTGAGAGCCGAGCCTAGCCGGCAATAGAGACGAACACCACACTTAGTCTAGAGAAGCATGGAGCAAAGAACCTTGGTGGCCCTTAATAATGATTGGGTGCTTATAGTCATTTTTGGTTACCCCTTATCTCACAAAGAATGGGTGTCTTTAACAATATTCACTCTTACACAAAAGAGGAGGTGGCCCTTTATCGATCGCTCCCGAGTGGCTATACCCATTTGCTCTTCCTTAGCAAAAGCTCGATCAAGATTTGGTGGCCGTTTTCATTACATTTTCCCCGAAATCAGAAAAAAGAGAAAAAATGCAACCACTAAGAATAAATCAATGAGATCCCATGATTTAGGGAAGAATTAGGGGCTAATGATCGAGGATTGAAGAGTTATCGGGATGATTGAGTTCGATTCGGGGATGAGAAGGAGCTCGGGAGTTAGGGTTTTCTAAATATGAAAATGAAGAGGAATTGAATGTTTCGATTGAAGACAAAGATGGGGTTTGGTTCATTTGAAGATTCAGAAGGGTTTGTGATCGATTTGGTTTTAGGGTTTTTACTGATGTCACAGAGGAGGAGAAGATGAACTCAGGAAGTCGATGGGAGTTATGAATGTGAAGATAATGGTGGTGTCTCAGGAATGTGACAAGGTTTGTCGAGATGGGTTCTGATTAAGAAGATATGAAGAAGGGTTTGAACCGAATCTTGTGTAAATTGATGGCGCAAGGAAGATAAGTTTTATGTTGAAATTCAGGGAAAAATCTGGAAGAGAATGAATGTTTTTTTTTATTGAGTTTCAAGGCTGAGAAGAATAGAGAAGATATGGTGGTAATGAGGGTGTTTGCTTGGCTGTAGCTAATGGGTGATGATGAATAGTTGGCTATTTTATTGGTTGGTGTTGATGTTGGAGTTGTAGCTGTTGCTGATAAACAAGGAGAAGCTGGATTCATGGTTGAATTAGGATATTTCATTTTGATTTTTGGCTTTGTTGAATTGCATCTGATAGTAATTACAGGGAAGGTACTATTGGTGGTCACTGCTAAGGAGTCAAAGATTTGAGTTCAGTAGTGCAGCCGGAAAAGAGAGAGAGCATAGTTTGAGCTGGAGGAAATGGGTCTTGCAGCCTGGCAATGGTGTTGGGAGTTGAGATGTTGGTGTTATTGGCTGTGTTTGAAATGCTGGCAATGGCAGTTTTGGGATTGCAGGTGGTGTTTCGGGTGCTATCTGAGAATGGGAGTGATGGAGATTCGAGTAAGAGGTTATGGTCTTGGTGACAATGAGGAATTGCAAATCGCTGTTAAATGTTCTGTGTCTTGGTATTAAAGAAAGTTGAAGCTGCACAAGAGCCGAAATTGCAGTGCAACCATTGTTAAGGAGATGTGTACTTGCGAGCCGGTTGCTGTAGTTGCATCTCGGGTGAGGATTTTGTTTGAAATCTGCAGTGCAACGGCAGGTGCAGCTGGTATAAGATAGGAAGTTGAGGGCCATCATAGTTGTGACCTAAGCTAGATGGAGTTGCAGCTGAGCTGGTTCAGATGGAATTGTTGCAACTATATATAGCTGCAGTGTTGGTGGCGATTTGTATTTTTGTCATAGGGAAGAAGAGTTGAGGATGTGTAGATGCTGCTATGAGGTTAGATGAATGTTAGTGCAGGGGAGATTGAGCTGGTGGTAACCTGAGTGAACATGGAAGCAGGGAAGAAATGAGTCATTATGGCAAATGATGGCGAATGGGAGCTTGCGGTGGTGCTTTTTTCTTGAGATAGGTGACAGACATGGAAGTTGTGTTGGTAACGTTTGCGGTTGCGGGAAAGAGGTGCAGCTATGGTCTCAGGAAGAAATGTAGTGATGCACCATCCTCTGCAACACAAAGAATTTGGCTTTTGCAAAATTGCCTTGGCACGGCAAACCAAATAAACTCGGATCAAGAGAGCCAGTTAGCTCTCATGCACAACGACTCACATCTCGAGTCATGGTCTGAACGAGTTGACCAGACCTGACTCTCCCTAACTCGGTGTTGACCGAGTTGACTCACAGCGGACTTTGCCGGTCACCGGAGCCGATTTCCGACCACTTCTCCGGCCGATTTCCGGCCATAATACCAGATTTCCGGCGACGATTTTTGGACATATTTTCTACATGGGTTTCTCTTTCTACGTGGGCTTGGTGGATTTTCATCTAATGGACTTTGAAGACTTGACCTAATTTTGGAAGGAGAGAAAAGCTATAAAGAAGAATTCTACAACTTTTGAATGATATATCTTATTCTTGGAACTTTGGAGAGCCGCTTTTGTTTTACGCTTCTAGGGTTTGCTTTTGTTCTTCTTCTTCATTATATTTTTTGTGATGAACTCCATAGCTATGAGTAGCTAAATTCTCTATTATTGGTTAAGGATGTAGTCCGATTTCTAAAACTTGTGTTTGCTTTATGTATTAGTTTTCTCTCTTGATTATCGTTCGAATTCTCTACTATTTTTATGATCACATGATTGAAGTATTGTGATAGGATTATGGTGTTTGATTAGTTAAGTGGCCAATTAATTGAACTTGCATCTTAGTCCATAGCTATTTTAGGGTTTTTCATCAAGCGATAACCTTGAATACAAGTAGCATGATATGTTTACGGTTTGTAGTGATACACTCTCGTAATCATATGTAGAGTTTGACCATTGTCCGAATTGTTTTTGCATAACGATGACAATTGCATTGATTATCCTATTTCGAAACTTAATGCTCCTAGGAATTGAACTTGATTAGCGCAAGGCGTTAGGTTATTCTTTAGGTAGGATTCACATACGCGGCTCTAATGTGTGTGTTGATGAACTTGAGAAATTAATAGATTATCTTGCTTTCTTGATTCTCTAGGCTTTTGATAACACAAGAGATTAAATCGTAATTCTAATCATATATGCAAGCACATGTCTAAGATTGAAGATGAATTCCTTGACCAATATCTCTCTCCATTGATTACTTTCTACAATTTACTTTGCTTTTAATTTGTTTTTTTATTGCTTAAATAGAAATAAGAAATCCCCCAATTGGTTACTTTAAGAAATTGATTACGAAATAACTACAATCGCCTCTCT
This sequence comes from Papaver armeniacum, assembly GCA_023531295.1. Taxonomy (NCBI): domain Eukaryota; kingdom Viridiplantae; phylum Streptophyta; class Magnoliopsida; order Ranunculales; family Papaveraceae; genus Papaver; species Papaver armeniacum. Next base: position 69,228 of record JAJJWW010006658.1, on the reverse strand, counting down.
GTGGATACGAACTCTTTCTTATCATATACTTTAGGAAAGTGAAATTATTTTTGACGCATACGACAGCGATCACTCGACTGAAAGGTTTGGTTGGAGATAAATTTGATAATGCCATGGACCACTTGGAGAATAGTTGCTTGGCTTTAACTCAATATCTTATCTCGCAAAAGGAAGGTAGTCATAAAATTTGACTGCCTCAACCATTTTTTTCTTTGTTAAGTCTTTTTATTATGTCTTCCTTGCGAACCCTTCGCTTTGAATGATTTTCTTTGTTCTTTGTTTTTGCGAGAATGAGAAAGATCTTTGCTCCTCCCTTTCTACTTTGGAATCTAGCTATGCCAAGGTTCGCAAAGAGAATGCATTACTTGACTCTACTCTTGCTCGTTCTCGCGATCGGGCAGAAAGAAGATTTTATTATCTCGCTTACTCCAAAGATATCCAAAGTAGGAATCACCAGAAGGCACTTCTTCGCCAAGTTCATCTCACGGCTGAAGTTCTTGTGAATGATATCTTATTATCCAAATCTCTTTCCCCTGTATCTGTCGAACCTTTGGAAGTAGATGATGATGAAGTTCCTGGTTCTCCCGATAGTGATTATCATTATGAAAGTGGCGAAGATTTCGCAAATGAAGAGGAGGTTCCTCCAAATGATGAAATTGTCGATAATAATCCGGATGAAGAAGAAGTTGGAATAAACCGAATGAAGAAAGGATCGCGAAATAAAAAGTCAACCAAAATCGAGAAAGCTGGTGAGAGTGATAAAATTAGTGAATTACGTCCATCATCTCCGTTTGGCGAGAAAGTTGATGTTGAGGCTTGAACTTATTTTGTAATTTTATTTCTTTGGACTACTTCATCTGTATAATTTCTTGCATATGGTGCATTACAGTCATCTTTGAGATGCATTTACTCTTTTATTATTGTGTTTTTTTGCGAGAAAGATAATGTCCATTGTTTAATAATTCCCATACTGCCTCTCATTATTTTTCTTGCGATGGATGACCTGCATAAATAATAGTTAGTTTTTATAAATCTTTTGTTGAATCACGTGGTCTTATTTTTCCTTCCTAGTTAAAGGTCTTATTATGCCACCTCTTGTCATTGCGACAAAATCGCAGGACGTCTTTACACTTTCATGTAATGACCCATTGATATTGTCTTATCATTTCTCTAGTATTGTTGCCTCTGCAGGATATTTTTGTTGCGACAATATGACAGGCCTAAAAATTCTTGCGAACATAAAGCCCCATGGCATTGCCGTCTTGCGACGAATCGCAGGATGTCCTTACACTTGCATGCAATGACCCATTGATCTCGTCTTATCTTCTCTTTGTATTATTACCTCTTGGATTGTCGCACAAATATGACAAGCCTTGATACTCCCGTGAGTAAAAATCCTCATTACATTTGCGTCTTTAAGACACTTATCAGCTCCCTAATGGAGGGTGACGCCCTTATCTTCCCCCTGGTTGCCCCTTCAAGGAGGCGTACTTCTGCCATACAAGGCTACCTCCTCCCACCCGGTCTTAAGAACAACCAGTTGTTTTCGCAGCCTCTTATCCCTTTTGCCTATAGGGCTTATGGTTAAGAGACCGCACCCTAAGTGGAGTTTTCTTCGGGCCGAGTGCGGCATAAGCCAAGACTTGCCAAGAATGGCCGAGACACTTCAAATGCCCCGGCACTCTTGGCTCAAACGTGTACCTCGGCGCCTTGATCAAATGCTGACTCCTTAGAAGAGACCCTCGGTCGTCCAATCTAAGTCATAAGCTTAGCTTGCAAATCCGAGGTACCTCTCCTGGATGGGCTTTATTGACCCCAAATCTCCATGACTCGGGTTCCAGGGGTGGTGTAACCTTTTTCCTGAAGCCATGTCAACAGTAATTCCCTTTTATGACGTACTTTAGGTCTTACATTTGCCTCTTGCGAAATTTTGATTTCGCGAACTAGGGTGTACGCCATAGCAGGTTCGTCCCTTTCTGATATGTCATTGATCTTTGATTATCTATTGTCGTTATCTGTGCGAAATTTTCGCATGTTCTTTCTTTGTTTTGTATAATCTCGCAATAATTATTTCACAAGATTTTCATATAAATTCATTTTGCTTCAATCATACATCATTTCGCAGTCTAATCTTTCTCCACAATCTTTTACGGGTAATATCTCTTCAAGTATAACCTGTTCCATGGTCTATCGAGTTTGTGGCCCACATCTTTACCCTCAGGGTCCATCAATCTATATGCCCAAGGTCCATCCCATTTTTTCGCAAGTTTTCCCCCACTTTCTCGCTGATATATCGGTGTTTCTCGCAGCACCAAATCACTGGTTGAAATTCGCGTGTTTTAACACGTTTATTATATTCTCGGGCTAATCTTCAGGTAATTTTTCATATGCTTTGTAGAGCTCTTTCTCTTTTTCTTCTAATTCATCTAGCTTGGTTAAAATAATACCCACACTAAGATTTTTCTCCCAAGCTTCTCTCTTTGTTGTTGGAATAATAACTTCGTTGGTAGCACATCCTCAACTCCATATGTTAAACAGAAAGGTGACATTCCCGTAGCTTCTCGCCCGGTTGTGTTGTAATCCCATACCGCATTATGCACCTGTTCACACCATGCTCTATTATGCCATTCTAATTTCTTCTTCAATATATCTGAATTGTTTTATTTGTTGCTTCCGTCCGTCCGTTGGCTCGAGGGTATAAAGGAGTTGACTTCCCACATTTTATCTTAAATGCATTAAGTAATGCTTCTATATTCTGTCCTCAAATCAAGTTTCCCATTGTCGATACCAACCGTGCGTGGATTCCAAATGCATATGATATTCTCAAATATGAATGTAAAAATATCTTTGTCGCGAATGTGTTGTACCGCCTTTATTTCGCCTCATTTTGTGAAATAGTCTCGTAGCGACAATCGGATATCTTCTTTGCCAGGACCTTGGTAAAAATGGTCCCACAATATCTAAACCCCATTTTCCAAAAAAAGCCATACACTTGTTGAAGACGTTAATGGTGCTCCCGTGCATGTATTTTCTTTCCGTGCCTTTGGCAATCTTTCGCAACGCCTTGATATTTGCTTCACATCTTCATGCATATATGGCCAATAATAACCTTGCATCTTCGCTTTGTAAGCCAAAGATCTTCCGCCGCTGTGATTGCCAGCATCCCCACTATGTAACATCTTTAACACTTCTTGTCCTTCTTTTCGTGTTAAGCATCTGAGTGAAGGTCCGTTAAAGGATCTCCTGTATAGTACTCCATCCCTTAGTTCATAATTTGTCGCACGGCTTTTTAATTTGTGCGCCTCCAATCTATTCCTTGGAGTTTCTCCTCTCATCAGGTATGCATGAAGTTATACTCTCCAATCTTCGATATTAGGTGTTTGTTCTCCACCTTCTATTATCATTACATCTACCTCTTCTTCTTCTTTATTGATTGATGGTGATAAAAGTGTCGTATCTTTATGCATCTCGCAGCTTGGGTCTAGATCATCATACTTGAGATAAAAGCAAAAGCATCTACGAGTCTATTATCTTTTCTTGATATGTGTCTCCATTTAATTTTTGGGATTCTCGCTGACAATTCCTCAACAAGTTTTTTGTATTTCTTCATGGATGATTCATTTGTAGTGTATTCTTCTTTTATTTAACGAATGACCAATTGCGAATCACCGTGATTCTCACATTTCCAACTTCATTTCTATTGCGAACTTCATGGAATGTATCATAGCCTCATATTCTGTCTCATTATTGGTGGATGCAAACTCCAACCTGAAGGAAAAAGCCATTTTGTTGCCCTCTGGTGAAATCAAAACAATTCCAACTCCGTTACCTTCCCCATTTGATGATCCATCCACCAATATTTCCCATCTATTTGGCTCTGTAATAGATCTCTTGATTTCCATGTTCTTCTTCTACATCCATCATTTCTTCCACAACTTCATCATCTTCTAAAGGAAATTTGCTAAGAAGTCTCGCAACAACTTGAGATTTGGGTGAAGATAATATTTCATATTTGATTTTGAAATTTCATATTTGTGCATTCCATCTTTCAACTCTGCCTGATCTTTTTGAATTTTTCATTACTGACTCGATTGGTATTTTTGTCAGTACCCTTATTTCATGTGCCTGAAAATATATTCGAAGTTTAAATGCTGCATAAACTAATGCCAAAATTAGTTTTTTAATCTTTGAATAATTTTTCTCTGCAGCATTGAAGGTTTTGTTGATGTAATAGATTGGTTTTTCAACTCCTGCGTCTACTCGCAATAACACATCACTTAACACATGCGAAGTTGTCGCAAGATAGATTAATAATTATTCTCCTGGTTCTGCCTTTTGCGAAATAGATATATTCGTCAGATGTTCTTTTATTCCTTGAAAATCTTTCTCGCAATTGTCTGTCCATCTAAACTTCGCCCCCTTTTTGAGTATATTGAAAAAATGTTTACATTTGTCGATGATCGCGAAATGAACCTTCCCAAATAAGCTAAGAGTCCATTTAACTTTTGTACATCTTTTACCATCATTGGTGTTGGCATGTCGCGAACTGCTTGCACTTTCTCTGGATCAACTTGTATTCCTTCTTTTGATACGATGTAACCTAAAAATTTTCCCGATGTGACCCCAAAGATACACTTTTCTGGATTTAATTTGATGTTAAAATGTCTCATTTGTTCAAAAATTTCCCTCGGATCTTGGACATGATTTTTTGCTTCTTTACTTTTTATTAACATATCATCCACATACACTTCCAATGTTTTGTGTATCCATTTCGCAAACACCTTTTCTACCATCCTTTGGTATGTTGCTCCAAAGATTTCGCAAACCAAATGGCATTTTTGTATAACAATATAACCCTCTTGGAGCGAAAAATCGGTATGCTCCGATCTTCTTTAGCGAGAGGGATTTGATTGTATCCTTTATATCCGTCTAGAGAAGATATTCTATCATTTCCTCGTCTTGATTCGACCATTTGTGGAATATCTCAACGGAAAACTATCCTTCTGGACAGGCTTTATTTAGATCGAGAAAATCTATACAAATTCTTATCCCCCTTTTCTTCTTTGGAACTACGACCATATTTGCTATCCACTCGGATATTTTCTTGTCTTATGATTCCCGCATCAAGCATCTTCTCGCAACTCTTTTTCTATTTGAGGATGAAATGTTGTTGCGATTTTTCCGATTCTTTGTTTGAATGGCCTTGCATTTTTGTCAATCTCCAACCTATGACACGCCCACGAGACGGGTCTATTCCCGTGCATCTCGTCCATATTCCACGCGAAAATATCTTTAAATTCTCGCAAATGCACCAATAGTTCTTTCTTCTTCATCCGCCTCCATCTTAGTCCCAATTTTTAGTATTTTGGGTTCTTCTTCGGTCCCAACATTCACTTCCTTTGTTGGTTCCGCCGCAGTGTAACTAGTCTTTGGTTCTCCCATAGGTGTGGGTTCTTTTATCTCCTTCGCAAGCTCAGTTTCTTCTCCCGGAATTTCGCTGGGTATTCCTTTTCCTTCCTCTGCTCTTATCATATAAGCTCTAAATTCTTCTTCTTTCTTTGCCTCCTTCGCCATTTTCCTGCAATTTTTCACTTCTTTGCACGTCCTTCATACTTGTTTCACTTCAATTTGATAACATAATCTCGCTTTATCGCTTTCCCCTCTAATTTCACCAATCCCACTTGGCATAGGAAATTTGATGCATTGATGTAATGTTGATGCTACGTCTTTAATCGCATGTATCCATGGCCTTCCCAACAAGCATGTTGTATGGTGATTCCATATCCACTACGCATAGTGCCACTTGTGTTTCAATTTCTCCCAAATAAATTCACACCTCTATTTCTCCTTTTGTTTTGTTGTAGATTTGCCAAAGCCATGAATATGATAAGTTGAAGGAGACATCTCTTCATCTTTGTATCCCATTCCTTTGTATGCATGGTAAAATATTATATTCGCCGAACTCCCCGTATCAACTAGAGTTACATTTACCGCCCCATTCTTCTATAGTTTTTGCTGATTTTTCCTTTTCTTTCCGTGTGGTTACCGTGATTACCAAAGGAGATGTGTGGTTTAAATTTTCTCTTGGTATCTCTGCTGTTGTGAATGTAATCTTCTGTTTTTCCCAATCTTTCAAGGGTGATGCCTTCTCCATTGTCATGATTTTCTTTCCTTCAAAATCTCGTTTATGTATTCTCCCTCTGATATTTTCATGGAATTCATTAATCATTGTTTTTGTAATCAAGCTACACTCCAACTTTCTATTACATTTCTTGATTTTAATTTTCTCTGCTTTAACTGATTTATCAATTTGTTTCATCGTCTTCTTGATTTGAACAATCTTAATAACAATCTCTAATCTCTAATCTTTAATCTTTAGTCCCTGTTTCTAGCGCCATATGTAATTGCAGGAAATCCTACAATACACACCTCACAAGAATTCGTAATATTCAATACATCTTTAAGATCAACAATCAATCTCTTTATTAATTGAGTTAGAAATTTTACAAGAAGTTTAGGATCAGAATATCGCAACACCAAGATGCTCGCGAAATCTATAAACGACACATTGCGAAAACATCGCGGGCTGGAAGTAAAAACGACGTAACGGATGACGACAGCCAAAACACGAGAAAGATGTGAAGATGTAGTGAGATCGAGGAGTGTTGCGAGATTTGACATTTGTACATTTGCGATACTTCACAAGTCATACCCGAAAATAAAGGACAGCTTAGCTGTCATCCACTATGTAATGTCCTATATAAAGAGCCGAATAGGCTTAAGGAAGGGGGGATCTTTTTCGAGTGTTGAGCAAGTCATTAAGAGAGAGAAAATTTAGAGTGGTTGTAATTCTTTAGTTTATCTCCTTTTCATCTTGTAATATTTCTGGAGTTTGATCAATAAAAATTATAATTGTTCATCTTAAAATGATTTGATTGTGTGGATTCTTGTGAGGGGTGTAGTGTGGGATTTCCTTCAACTACATAATGGCGCTAGAAACAGGGATGAGTGAAGATTGATATTGTGATTTGGAAGGATTTGAAGTAGTAGATAAAGAATTTCATATAATTTTCAACAATTCATTAAGATTAAAGAATGGCAAGAAGAAGACATACATCAAAACAACCAACGACTGTTAGAAGGAGTAGGAGACTTTCTGGAGAAGAAAGAAATGAAATAGGAGAATCTTCAAGAGCAAACACAAGAAATAATGGAGAAAATTGGGTTCAATCGCCAATTCAGCATACACCAATACAAAATAGAACTGAGGATTATGACAGAGTGAGCGTACACACTTGGCGATCAGATTCTGAAGATGAAATAGGGGAAGAGCAGCAATTAGGAGATAATGGACAAGAGGAGAGAGATCAAGAAATGATTGGAGGAATAATTCATGGAAACGAAGAGATTACAAATTAGAGGCATTGAGACAAACAATACGCGAAGAAAGGGTTGGAAACAAAGAACGTGCAAATCGACAAGGCAAAATCATGAGCTAAGGATGGAAAACATGAGGTTACAGAACAGAAGGTCAAGGAGCACTACAAGATCAAGATCAGTAAGGGAAGAAGAAAGACGAAATATGCCTGTAGAAAATGCTAATGAAGAAATTCAAGAAGAAATACAAAATTCAGATGAGGAACGCCGCGAAAGAAGAGAAGTAAGGGAAGATCATTATATCCAACACGGTGAAGCTCTCCAAGATGGGCAAAATGATGGAAATCAGAGAGATAGACACCGCCAGAGGCGAAATAATCAAGAGGATGGAGAAAATCAGGAAGAAGGAAGGAGAATATTACATGGGAGAGAAGTACAAAGAAATCACCAAGCAATTCAGGATGAAATTAAAAGACATTATACTGAACAAGCACATCTAGCTCGCGAGAGGGAAAGATTAAGAGCAGAAATGGAAGAACAAGAATTACAAGAGGCAATTCTCCAAAACAATCATGATAATCGAGAAAAGAGGCGTGAGCGTAATCGCAATAATGTTAATATCAATGAAGAATACGATAGAACACGAAGGACAACTGAAAGACGGCAAAGAGGAGAAAATGAAAGATATAATGGTGTGCGAATTCATGAAAGGAATGAAAGAGAAGATCGCAGAGAAAGACGAGAAGAAAATGTTGATCAAGAGAATCAAAACAGATATGAATGCAGAAGAAGAAAGGCGGAGTTGAAAAGGCCAGTGGAAGATAATTCTAGTGTAGGATCATAATATCGCCACAACAACAGTTCGCGAAGACAACGGATAACAACATTGCGAGTGAGTCGCAGAGGGTTAAATATAAATGACGTCTTGGATGACGATAGGAGGATATGAAACCACAGCGAAAGTTAAGTGTCGCGAGTATGAATATTTGTACGTCTGCGACACTTCGCGAGACATTCCCGAAAATAAAGGACAACTTAGCTGTCATTCACTATGTATTACCCTATATAAAGGGATGAGCGAATTTGTTGAAGGAGAGGTTCTTTTTGGATTAGAGAGCAAGTCATTAGGAGAGAGAAAACGGAGCGAATGTTAGTAAGATCTTAAGTGTAATTCCATTTTCCTGTAAACATTTTTAAGAAAATTATTAATAAATAATCATAATTGTTCATCTATTATCTTTTGAATGGATTAGTTAAACAAAATATAGTGAGGGTGTATTGTGGGATTTCACGCAACTACATATTGGCGCTAGAAACAAAGCTTTGAACAAGCATTAAAAGAAGAGAATTAACAAGAAAAAATTTGAGATAATTTTCAAAGAATTTACTAAAAGAGAAATGGCTAGAAGAAGAAATGTACTTGAACAACCGGTGAGAAGAAGTGGAAGACTTGCTTTGGAGAAAGGAGAAGTGAAAGAGGAGAATCGTCAAGGATGAATATGAGGAATGATGAAGAGAATCATGTCCAAGCTTTAATTCCACCTAGCAAATGAAACTGTGGATTACGATAGAGTAAGTGTGCACACTTGGAGGACGGATTACGAGGATGAAAGGGAAGAAGAGCAACAATTGATAAACAATGGACAAGGAGAAGGAGATCAAAGAATGAATGGGGAAGTGAATCCAGAAATGAAGAAATCACAAGATTGGAAACATTGAGACAAACGATACATGAAGAGAGGCGACTAGAGGCGGAGGAACGAGCAAACTTGACAAGATTTAATCATGAATTAAGAATGGAAAATATGAGATTGCAAAATAGAAGATCGAGAAGCAACTGCGAGATCGAGTTCAAGATCGACTAGGGAAGAAAGAAGGAGAGCCTTACCAACGAAACTACAGAGGTAGAAAACCAGCTTCACAAAATCTCGGCTCGAACATCATGAAAGAAGAGAGGACGCAGAAGATTGTTATATTCCTCATCCCGAGAATTTCCAAGATGAGCAGCGTGAAGAAAATCAGGGAACTAGGCGATTTCAGGAGCCAAATGATCCAGCCGCTGAAGGAAGAGCAATACTGCATGGAAGAGAAGCATTGAGAAGGCAAAAAGAGATCGTGGACGACATCGAGAAACATTATGCTGAACAAGCACGCTTAGCCCGCGAGAGAGAGAGTAAGAGCATAAGTGGAAAACCAAGAATTGGAAGAAGCAATCCGGCAAAATAATCATGACAACCGAGAAAGGAAGCGAGCACAAAATCGTGTCAATAGACATACCAATGAATATGAAAGGATGCAGAGGAGAGTTGATAGAGAACCCAGAAGAGAGAACGATAGATATAATGGTGTGCGAATTGATGAAAGAGACGAAGGAGAAAGTCGCAGGGAAAGGAGAGAAGAAAATAGTGGACAAGAAGGTCAAAACAGGCATGAACACGGGAGGCGAGGCGAGCTAAAAAGACCAGCGGGAATCAAATCCACGAGGAAAATGAGCAAATCTTGAAAGAACTAGCGAAATGAGAAAATTGTTAAACAAAGGAAGGAAGGAGGAAGAAGACAGGTTGGATGAAGCCATCGCGAAGCTGCGAAGACTCCTTTCACAATAGAAGTACAAATGGGAGGAATACCACCTAAATGCAATCGCCCGCATTAACCAACATTTTCGATGGAACAACTTTGTGCGATACAACACATCAAGGCTTATATGAGATGTATGTTACAATGGGAGAATCATGATGCCATATTGTGCAAATACTTCGCATCAAGCTTAATTGGAGAAGCACCGAAATGGTTTGAAGGATTACCGAAAACACAATCTCATCATTCAACCATTTACAAACTATTTTCTTGGGAGCGTATATAAGTAACAATTCCACGCGACCGGGAATTGAAGATGTATTCGGATTGAAACAAAGAGTTGGCGCAGAGTTTAAGACATTTGACAATGATATGGAGGACAATGTGCGGTGAAATGGCCTAAGGGTAGAGGAAAGATATCTCATTTTATCATTTGTAAATGCTCGTTCGCAACAAGTTTGTTATACATTCAAATATTCGTAATTAAAAATACGATTACGATGGGCGAGCCGCGAGAACTCCAAGAAGAATACATTGCTTTGGAAGAAAGACAAAATGAAATGGAATCATACAGTTGCGAATAGAAGTTCGAACGCTGCGAATGCAAGTTTATTACCAAAATTTTTAAATTCGATGGCGACCACTTCGCAAGGGCAACCTGAAAACAGAATCGATGGCCAGCGAAAAAATAGTGGCTATGGGGAGCAGAGATCGGGGAGGAGTTTGATAGAGAAAGGAACTACTACAACCGCGGAAACAATAATAAAATTCGAGAGATTAGATCATATGCAAGAAACTTATGGAGGACGAAGGCATAATAACCATGGAGGGCCAAGAAATCGCAGAGTGGTATGGGAAGAGATCGAATGCCACCACTAAATGCTAGTGTGGAAAAAATTTGGGAAGCTATACTTGTAATGGAGGACGTACCACCACCATGGAATGCGGGGAGTGAACCACGACCAAGTGGCGAAAGTCATGAATATTGTTCTTACCATCGCTTTCATGGACATCTAACAAATGACTGCAGAAACATAAAGAGAATCATTCTCGAATGATTGATCGAAGGAAGTTAACTCATTTTCTAAAAGATGAAGAAAAGGGAAGCAAGTACTAACAACATCACCATCGAAGTGCAAAGAAACAGTTTCGAAGAAGGGAAAAGAAGCATTCGTAATAGAAGTGGGAACAAAGGCCAAAAATCTATTTTGCAATTCTATCGTTCATTCATATCGTACAATTGAAGATTTTCACGATAACGTGCTTAGTAGAGTACATGCAAGAGATTTTCATAACAAAGAAGTGATGAACTGGGCGAGAAAGTCGTAATTGAAAGATTGGCGGCTAAAGATTATTTCTTTCTCCGTGACGCAAGTACCCAAAGGAAGAGAAACACATGATAGCCCGTTGGTGGTGCGACTAGACATTAATCCAAGACCAGTTGATGGAGAAGATGACGAAGCGAGAAAATTGTTGGGCAATCAATAGAATCTAATAGATACTTGGAAGTTCGGTAAATATTCTGCTTTTACCATACTTATAAGACTATGGGTGGAGAGGATGAAAATTTGATTCCTTCAACGTACAAAATCTACGGTTTTAACGGACAAATAACAAACCTAAAGGAGAGGTTCACATGAGGATACCTTTACAAGGATTATCGGTGACATTTTATTCTCGCGTGGTTGACGTGGAATCTCCTTATAACGCATTAATCGGGGCGACCATGGCTGCACGAAATCTTAGGAGTAACATCAACATACCATCAATGTATAAAGTTTCCCCATCCAAATGGTATTGGAATTATAAAGGGAGATTGGAAGGAAGGTCAGAAATGTTATGAGGTTGATGTAGAGAGTTGTGAAGAGAGAAGTGCTAAAAGGAAAGGTTGGAAATGAATATCAAAGATGAACAGAGAAAAGAGAAGGCGATGGTGGATACTATAGAGATAAGAAATGAAGAAGCATCGCGAAGTGTCGCAAGAATAGGTGAATGTTACGATGCTGCAAAAATAATTGGTTGTAGTTCATCGCGAAGTGCAGTAGAAACATCGCGAAGTGTCACAGATGAACGCATGGAAGCGGCGAACGTTACGATGGAAAGGGGTCCTTCAAGGATTGGGATAACAATGAGGCAAAGAGTACAATGAACAAAAGGCATAAAAAGTAAACCAATGGTCTGTGATAAGTAATCGACAAAAATATATCAAAGGCAAGACAAAGAAGAAATGATATGTGAGAATTTCGACAAGAAGAATGTACAAGAATCCGAGAGAAAATGAATGAAACAAAGATTGTGCGATGTCTTCGCAAATTAAATATCGAACAAACAATTAAATATGAATAATTGAATGATTTAACAACAATGAATGAGTAAATGAATGGGGACGAACCTTTATGGCGTACACCCTAGTTCGCGAATTACATTTCGTAAGAGGCAAATGTAAGACCTAAGTGCGTCATATAAGGGGGTATCTCTTAACATGGCTCGGGGAAAAGGTTACACCGCCCACGGAACTGGGTCATGCAGATTTGGGGCCCATGAAAGCCTATCCTAAGAGGTACCTTGGATTCCCAACTATATATGTAGGTTATACTGGTTGGGCGGCCGAGGTCTCTTTCAAGGAGTCGGCGTATGATCAAGGCGCGAGGTACCGGTTGAGTTAAGAGTGCGGGGAGCATGGAACTTCCTTACCACTCTTGACAAGTCTTGGCGCATGCCGCACTCTTTGCCTCGAAGAAAACTCCACTTAGGGTGCAGCCTTGTAACCATAAACTCTATAGGTATAAGGGATAAGAGGTCACGAAAATAATCGGTTGTTGTTAAGACCGGATGGGAGGAGCTAGCCTTGTATGGCCGATGTACGCCTCCTTGAAGGGGTAACCGGGGAGATGATAAGGGGCACCCTCCATTAGGGAGCCGATAAGTGCCAAAGACGCAAATGTCACGAGGCTTTGTTTTCGTAAGGAAACTTAGGCTTGTCATATTTGTGCAATGATCTCGCAGAGGCAATAATACTAACGCGAGGGTAAGACGAGATCAATGGGTCCTTACATGCAAGTGTAAAGACGTCTGCGATTTCGTCGCAAGACGGCAATGTCACGGGGCTTTATTTTCGCAAGAATATTTAGGCTGTCATATTGTCGCAAGCAAAATATCCTGCAGAGGCAAAAATACTTGAAAAATGATAAGGCAAGGTCAATGGGTTTTTGCATGCAAGTGTAAAGACGTCCTGCACGACCTTGTCGCAATAAGAAATGGCGAGTAAGACCTTTACTTAGGAAGGTCAAGCTTAGAAGACCACCAAAAATGATAAGGCAAGATAAATAGATTTCTTCTTTTATAAAAAAAAAAATCACTTGCGACCTCGTCGAAACTATAAATTTAAACATCATTCCGGGTCAGAGGAAGAAAATGCGAATCTCAGAAATTTCATTCTTTCATATGAAGATGCATCACAGAGGCAAATATGGGAATGGAAAAGACGAAATATTGTTATCCATCTTCCAATGAAAGAGTTATACATTAATAATGTTAGCCAAGAAAGGAGAATGGAGATTGAAATTATGAATGAACCCAAGAAGTTTACAAAAAAGAGATACAGAAATGTACAGATATTACAGGCAGCGAAAGAAACAAAAAGAATTATCTCTTTGGTGACTCTTCTCCTCTATCTGATCCCTCAATTTCGTTATTCTCGTGCGCCGAGGTTTCTTTTTCAGCCTCACTATCGAAACGTCCAAGAGACAGGCAAATTCTCAGGAACTTCTTCGGAAAGCCAAGGATATGAACAAAGAGGGATTTTGTGATCATTACAAACATACTCCATGGCTTCATTGCGAAAACGAACAGCATCATTATTAAAATTCGCCACGGTAATTTGAAATTGTTTCTTCAACTTGGAATATCTATTCTCGCGAAGGGTAAGATTCTTTGCGTAGTGTGCTTTCTCAGTTTCAAGTTCTTCAATCCTTGCTTGAAATCTTTTTCGGACTCTGCAAATAAATTACGATAAATTAACAACTCAACAATATTACGAGAGGTAAGCAACGGTAAGGTATAATAAATAACCTTCTCCTCGCCGAGATATTATATCTTTAACCAAGGAAGTATGCTCTTATGAAGACTAACATCAACACCTAAGTTATTCCCCCAGCATTATCTAAGATTTTAACCCAGCGAATTCATCGTCATTATTTATAATAAGAAGTGAACGAATTTGATTTTCTCGCTCACTAAGTAAGGAGTTACTCGAAGCAATTCATCTCGCTCCATTTGCACTTCGAGAAGGGATTTTTGAAATGTTGCTAATGCTCCTGGCACCATTATTAGCAATGCGATCTTTATCATCTATATGGTCACTAATTTTCTTCCTTAAAATTTTGGTTTCCTCATGAGACTCGAGGTACATTTGTTTAAACTGGTTGGTTGTACTTAAACTAGATCTCGTGCTCAATTTCTAAGAGGCGGTACTTGGTTTGGAGTTCATTTAATGAAAGAGGATTAATTCTCGCTTGACGAACTACTTAAAGAGTTGTTGAGATGAGCGAGAAGAGTGTCATTATCCATAGGCTCGGAAATGAATGGAGAAGAATAGATTCTTCGGAGAGGTTATATATATCATCTGCGAAAATGATAAGTCGGTAGAACGAAATTGACAAGATGAGAATAATAAGAGAGAAAAATTTTTTTTATACCATAAAGTTGCTGATTAGCGTTCCGAGAGTGGTAACTTTGTCCTTCAGGCGAAAACTCATTTCCAATTGTTGGATCTTTTCGCGAGATTTCCCCAGATTCAACTTCTAATTCTTTGATCCTTGTGCAAAATTGGGTATTCTTCTTCAATTGAATGTTATACCTCCTCTCAAGATCTGAGGCAACCACAAAAGTTTTCCACCAAGAAAGATAAAAAGGTTATTAAGATATAAATTAAAAACCTGTTGGAGGAGAAATATGAGTTCGAACATACCAACGAATTAAGTGCATTTAAGAAGCTAGGGGATACGATCTAGAAACTCCTTTGAAAGAGTCATTTGCCATCCAGCAGTGTAGCATTACATATGGTGGCGAGGTTCTCGCATATAGAAGTCAATTGAGTATCTCAATTCCTTGAAGAGAATCCGAGAAGATCTTGAACAATTGATCCATAGGAGAATTGGCGATTGAGCTTCATTTTGGAAAGTTGAATCCAAAACATTATCATTATCATCCTCATCGGAAGATTCGAGCTTGAGCTAAGATGAGAAGAAGGTTGAGTTTTTCGCTTCTTAGATGGTGGAGCAGAAGACTTATCCTGCGTGCATTGGCTTTAGTTTTGCCTTTAACTTTGCAGTTGTCGCTTCCTCGCGTCAACCTTCGCATACAAATGAAGATAAGAAATAGAGGCAACAATATTGTTAAATAACATAAAAAGATATTTCTTACTTCATCCGTGTTTGATCGAAGTATCGCCAAGTGCACTTGCCCGTGGATTTGCCTTGTAACTTTTCCTCGGTTGGCAACTGGAAAATTTACAAACTCAATGAATACTGAGGAAAGAGGGATTGCAAAAGCAAACGCGTGGGGACATACCTCTTTCCGCCTTCTTGGGCCACTTAAATTCCCAAGGATGATAGCCTGTATCGAGATTTGCGAAGTACATGCGAACCTGCTATGTAAGGTCCACTTAAGAGCAAAGGAACAACCCACCACCTCTCATCTTTGGAGTGGCGAGGAGTGTTCTTACCCGAATGCCAGTCGATATCTTGCATGAGTAATTTATCCTCAGGGATATTATCTTTTCTTTTCAACCGAGCGCCCCAGCGAGATTTCTTATTTCTCATGCCTATTACTTCATAATTTTCAAAAAAAGTTTTCTACAATATATCTCTCAGGATTATTTCTAAATTTACATACTCTGTCTCTCGACATCGTTAGGATATAGAGATCCTTTGCCGCACCACAACCGCAAACTCAAGCATTAGATTTGATACAATCGCGCATAATTGATAGGGCGGCTCGCGAGAAGTTCGGATGGGAAAGGATTTCATAAAAAGAGTGGCATCTCGGATCATATAAAGGAATGGGAAGTCTGCGAGAAGTTGACCTAGCGAAACAATAATCTTGTGATCATCACATTGATGATCGAAAAAAGCTTGGCGGTGAGTATAGATGAACATCCTTGATTAGGAATGGTAGAAAGGGTGAAACCTTTATCTTGCAACTTTTCCTCGAGTCTCAATAAAGCGAGGCTTGTACATACGACTAAGTGAAGCCATTATCAATATGGGAAGGGATAAAGAATCGAAAATTAAGATATGATAAAAAGATCGAAGATTTGCGGAAGCGCAGCTTAAGAAGAAGATAAAAGAAAAGTTGCAGAGAGAAGACGAAAGAGGAAAAGAGAAAGATATGAAAAATATATATAGAGAGAAACACCCTCGGGAAACGAGAGCATTTAATGTGAAAGGGACGTGAATGGTCAAGAATAAACGATTGAAAGAGACGTGTCGGGAATAGAATGGAGGAGTAGACATCTCGTAATAAAGTCCGTATGGAAAGATGAAATCAAAACAAGTACGAGATAAACGATTACGGCGTTCAAAAATATTGATTCTCATGACATTCTCTTCTTAGCAGAAGCCATGAGAAGAGGCAAGATGTAGGATCATAATATCGCCACAACAACGGTTCGCGAAGACAACGGATAACAACATTGCGAGTGAGTCGCAGAGGGTTAAATATAAATGACGTCTTGGATGACGATAGGAGGATATGAAACACGGAGAAAGTTAAGAAGTGTCGCGAGTATGAATATTTGTACGTCTGCGACACTTAGCGAGACATTCCCGAAAATAAAGGACAACTTAGTGTCATTCACTATGTATTACCCTATATAAAGGGATGGCCCGAATTTGTTGAAGGAGAGGTTCTTTTTTTGGATTAGAGAGCAAGTCATTAGGAGAGAGAAACAGAGCGAATGTTAGTAAGATCTTAAGTGTAATTCCATTTTCCTGTGTAAACATTTTTAAGAAAATTATTAATAAATAATCATAATTGTTCATCTATTATCTTTTGAATGGATTAGTTAAACAAAATATAGTGAGGGGTGTATTGTGGGATTTCCTGCAACTACATCTAGTATAAATGAACAAATTTTGAAAGAGCTAGCGGAAATGAGAGGAATGTTAAATAATAAGAAAGAAGGAGGCAGGAGACAATTGGATGAAGCTATAGAAGAAGCTGCAAAACCCCATTCACACGGAAATACAATTAGAAGGAATACCCCCAAAATGCAATTTGCCTACATTAACCAAAGATTTTGATGGATCAACTTGTGCAATACAACATATCAAAGCTTATTTGAGATGTATGTTACAATGGGAAAATCATGACGCTATATTGTGCAAATACTTTGCATCAAGTTTAATAGAGAAGCTCAAATGGTTTGAAGGCACACTGCCAAAAATACTATAGCATCCTTCAATCATTTACGAGGCTATATTTTTAGGGGCGTACATAAGTAACAATTTCTCGCGACCTGGCATTGAAGATGTATTTGGATTAAAGCAAAGGGTTGGTGAAAGTTTGAAACATTTGACCATGAGGTGGAAGATAATGTGTAGCGACATGGTGGGTCGCGTTGATGAGAGATATCTAATTTTATCATTCATTAATGCTATGTTCGCAACCAATCTGTTATACATTCAAATTTTCAGAATTAAGAACACAATCACAATGACTGAGCTACGAGAATTACAGGAGGAATATATTGCTCTCGAGGAAAAACAAAATGAGATGGAATCATAACCAGTTGCGAACACAAGTTCGAATGCAGCGAATGCAAGCTTGTTGCCTAAGTTGATAAATACAGTGGCGAGCACCTCGCAAGGACAACCAAAGTTGGTAATGGGTGATAATCAACAGAAGCTAGTAGCTATGGGGAGTCGTGACCAAGAAGAATACGAGAGAGAGAGAGAGAAATTTCTATAATTGGGGTGGAAATAACAAAATTCAAAGACTTGGCCAGCCGCAAGAAAATTATGGAGGTCAAAGGCAAAATTATTATAGGGGACAAGGAAGCCGCAGAATAGTATGGGAAGAAATCGAGATGCCACCTCTGAATGCTAGCGTGGAGAAAATATGGGAAGCTATAATCTTAATGGAAAATATACCAATACCATGGAACATGGGAAAGGAGCCACCTCCAAGCGAGAGAAGCCATGAATTTTGTTCTTATCACCATTTCCATGGACATACAACAAATGACTGCAGAAATATAAAGAGAATCATTCTCGGGATGATAGATCGGGGAAAATTAAATCATTTTCTAGTAAGGAAAGCTCAACCTCAAGCATTACCACCTCCTCCAGAAATTCCCAGGGCGAACACAACAAAAGAACGTGAAACATTTGTGATAGAAGTTGGGGCAAAAGCAAAAAATCTGTTTTGTAACTCTATTGCACATTCGTACAAGACAATTGAACATTTCCACGATATTAATCTCAGCAGGGTTTTCGCAAGGGATGCCAATGATAAAGAAATAATGAACACCGCGAAGACGTCGCAACTGGAAGAATGGCAGAAGCATATCATTTCTTTTACCGCGGAAGAAGTACCTGAAGGTGGAGGAATGCATGATAACCCATTGGTGGTGAGATTGGAGATTAAACCAAAACCTAGTGATGATGAAGATGATGAAGCGGAAAACTCATGGGCAATCAATAGAATTTTAATTGATACCGGGAGTTCTGTGAATATTCTTTTTTATCATACTTATAAAACTATGGGAGGAAAAGATAAAGATCTAATACCTTCAACGTACAAAATCTATGGTTTTAATGGTACCGCAAATAAGCCAAAAGGAGAAGTTCATATGCGAATTCCACTGAAAGGATTATCTTCTGAAATTTTATTCTGTGTAGTTGATGTGGAATCACCATACAATGTGCTGATCGGACGACCATGGTTACATGAGATCTTAGGTTTCGCATCAACTTTCCATCAATGTATCAAGTTCCCTCATCCCACTGGTGTTGGCATCATAAAAGGAGATTGGGTTGAAGGAAAGAAGTGTTATGAGGTTGATATAGAATCCTGCGAAGAAAGAGCTGCGAAACAGAGGAGTTGGAAAAACAACATTAAAGAAAAACAAAGAGGTGAAAGATTAATGGTAGATGTAATAGAGCAAAGAGAGGAAGAAATGCTGCAAAATCAAAAAATGATGAAGATAGGAAGTGGCGAAGGTTTCGCAATGGACAAGAAAATGACAGGAAAATTCAAAAATGCAGAGGCAGAAAGTAGCAGAAGTAAGATACTTAAAGAATAACTGTAATTGTTGATTGTCAGAGAAAAAATGGGGAGGAAGACGACAAATGTAAGTTGATTTAAAAAAAAAAAAAAAAAAAAAAAAAAAATCGTGAGTGGTGAAAATGGAGTTGTGTAAGAGTTGATATGAAGAAGAAGAAAATATATTTTACAAATGGCAAATACGTTGCGAAATTACAAAAGAGCTTATATGCAGAAGAATCAACAAGAGGCGAACCTACTATGGCGAAATCAAAATTTTGCAAGAGGCAAAGTACCTAAAGTGCGTCATAGTAGGTGGTACCTATACAACAAAGAATTAACAAAATAATCAGAATGGGACGAACCTTCATGGCGTACACCCTAGTTCGCGAATAAAATTTCGTAAGAGGCAAAGTACCTAAAGTGCGTCATGTAAGGGGGTATTTGTAACGTGGCTCAGGGAAAAGGTTACACCGCCCCTGGAACCTGAGTCATAAAGGTTGGGGATAATAAAACCCATCCAGGAGAGATACCTTGGATTTTCAATCTAAGCTAGTGACTTAGATTGGACGATCGGGGGTCTCTTCTAAGGAGTCAGCATTTGACCAAGGCGTCGAGGTACACGGTTGAGCCAAGGGTGCCTGGGACATTTGAAGTGTCTCGGCCATTCTTGGCAAGTCTCGCTTATCTTTTCTCTATCCGAAGAAAACTCCACTTAGGGTGCAGTCTCGTAACCATAAGCCCTATAGGCAAAAGGGATAAGAAGTCTGCGAAAACAACTGGTTGTTGTTAAGACCGGATGGGAGGAGCTAGCCTTGTATGGCAGAAGTACGCCTCCTTGAAGGGGCAACCAGGGGGAAGATAAGGGCGGCACCCTCCATTAGGGAGCTGATAGTGTCAAAAAAGACGCAAATGTCATGAGGCTTTATGTTCGCAAGAATATTTAGGCTTGTCATAGTTGTGCAACAATCCTGAAGAGGCAAAAATACAAAAGAGTAGATAAGACGAGATCAATGGGTACTTACATGAAAGTGTAAAGACGTCATGCGATTTCGTCGCAAAGACGTCAATGTCATGGGACTTTACGTTCGCAAGGATATTTAGGCCTGTCATATTGTCGCAAGAAAAATATCCTGCAGAGGCAATAATACTAAAGAAATGATAAGACATGATCAATGGGTCATTACATGAAAGTGTAAAGACGTCCTGCGATCTTGTCGCAAAAATGAGAGGTGGCAAAATAAGACCTTTAACTAGGAAGGAAAAATAAGACCACACAATAGAAATGATAAGGCAAGATCAATGGGTCATTACATGTAAATGTAAGGACGTCCTGCGATCTTGGTGCAATGATAAAGTTCAACAGAAAATATCTGCGAAATTATGCTTAATCTCCCATTCGAATACAAATAACAGAGGCAAGTATGGGAATGAACAAGAGCATGTTATTTGTCTTCATATAACAGATTTACGCATGTATTGATTAACCATATTGCAAAAAATAATTGCCCTTTATGTGCAGGAAGAAACAAGAAAGATAGAAATTGTATTCAAATACTCAAGAAATTCGCAGCAAAAGAATACACCCAAAGATGGGAGATTGGAAAAATGACTGTACAAATATTACAAAGGAAGAAAAAGGAAAATAAAATTATTTCTCATTTGATTTTTCCTCTCCATTATCTTCATCAGATCCTTCAGCTTTTTTATCTTCATCAGATTCCTCTTCTTCTTCACTAGCATCGCTATCAGAAATATCCAGAGAAGGAATATTTTGGGGGACTTCATCAAGAAGGCAAGGGTACTTAGACTGAGGGATGTTATTGTCCTCGCAGACCATCTCAATAGTTTGATTGCGAAAAAGAATAGCATCATTCTTAAAATTCGCGACAGTGATCTTCAGTTGGTTCTTCGGCCTAGAATATTTATCGTCTCGAGAAGAAAGATTTTTGGCAAGTTGCTCTTTTTCAGATTCAAGTTCTTCAAATTTTTTTCGGAACCTTGCTTCAGCTTCTACGAACATATAACATTGAATCAGCAACTTGATGACAAGTTTATGCAAACAATTAAATAAAGAAGAATAATTAACAACCTTCTCTGTCAGAAATCATATCTCTAACCAAGGCCGTATGCTCAGCTTGAAGACTAATATTAACACCTAAATTATTTCTGGCATCATCTAGAACCTTCGCAGCCCAAGCAAATTCATCATCATTGTTTATTAGAAGAAGGGAACGAATTTGATTCTCTCTTTCACTAAGAACAACATTTTGACGGATGAATTCATCCTGTTCAATTTGAACTTCAAGAAGAGTCTTTTGGAATTTCTCTAATGCTTGAGCACCTTGTCTAGCAATGCGATCTTTATCATCTATGAGATCACTAATTTTCTCCCTTAAAATACTAATTTTCTCTTTAGAACTAAGATACAGACGTTTAAGTTGGTTGGCTAAGCTTAAGCTAGATCTATGATCAAGTTCTAAGAGGAGAAATCTGGATTGAAGTTCATTTAGAGGAAGAGATTTAATCTTGTTATTTGAAAAACTATCCAAAGAATCGTTGAGATGAGCAAGAAGAGCATCATCATCCATAGGTTCAGGAAATGAATGAAGAAGAATGGCTTCATCAGAAAGGTTATAAACGTCTGCGAAAATGATAAGTCAGATGAGGGAAGATAACAAGAGAACAAAACAAAGGAAAAGGGAAAAATTTCATACCATAAAGCTGTTGGTTGGAGCTTTGAAGGCTAGAAATCTTATTCTTCTTAGTGGCAGAGTCAGCTTCTAATTGCTTAGTCTTCTCGTGAAGAATGGCAGCCTCAGTTTCCATTCTTCATTTCTCTTGCGAAGAGCAGTAGCTTCAACTCACAATTCTTCATTTTTCTTGCGAAACTGAAGATTCTTCTTTTCGAGAATACTGCGCCTCTTTTCAAGATCCGAGGCAACAAAGAAAGGAAGCTCTCCTGGGATTACAAAAGAAAACAAAGAAATTAAAAGATATAATTTAAAATCAAAACTATGAAAAAATAAGAGAATGAAAACATACCAAGACACTAAGTGAATTTAAGAAACTTGGAGTCACTGATCTGGAGACCCCATGAAGAGAACCATCACTCTCAAGTTAAGGTGAATCGCAAATACTCGCAAGAGCCTTGCATGTACTAGAAAGGCGATCGTCACCCATCCCTTGCATAGAATCATAAAAAATGCTAGACAGCTGTGCCATAGAAGATCCAGCTGGAGAATTTGAAGAAGGCATATCCACATCATCATGTTCCTTATCACCAGAACTCTCACTTGACTGAGGATTCGAAGGAGAGGGGAGGTGAAGTTTACGCTTCTTCGAGCGGAGCAAATGTACTTCTCCTTGCGATGAGGATTTTTACCTCTACCTTTGGCCTTCGCAGCCTCAGGGTTTTCTTCTTCTCCAACAGCTACAACACCAACCTTCGCACACAAATGAAGATAAGAAACAGAGGCAACAATATTGTTAAAAAAATATATAAAGTGTTTCTTACTTCATCCATGAAGGAGCGAAGAGCAGCTAAAGTGCCGACTTTCCCGGTCCAGTTGTAGCTCGATCTTAACTTTTCAATCTAAAAAATTTCGCGAGAATCAAAGGATAAGGGAATAAGCAACTAATGAAAGATTACGAAGTACGCGAAGTTGGAAGACATACCTCTTTATTCTTCTCGGGCCAATTAAATACCCAAGGTCGATAAGTAGCGAAATTCGCAGAAGTACATTCGAGCCTGCGATATAAGGCCCCTTTATCACCAATGGAAAAACACACCATCTATCGTCTTTAGAATGACGCGGGACGTTGTTTTTACCAGAATTCCAATCAATGTCTTGCATAAGGAGTTTATCGTCAGCAACATCATCCTTTCTTTTCGACGGACACCCCAAATGGTATTATCCCTCCTCATAGGAATGAATTCATAATTCTCGTAGAAACTCTCGACTGTGTATCTTTCAGCGAGTATCGCCAATTCCTTAAATTTTGGGTCTCTAACTTATTTTGGGTAAAGAGACCCATTAGCAGCGCCACGGTTGGCGAACTCAAGTATTAAGCGAATGCAATCCCCGCTTAGTTGATAGATAGCTCGCGAGAAGTTCGCATGAGCAAGAATTCCATAAAATAACGGAAGGTTAGGGTTATAAAGAGGAATGGGAATGCCTACGCGAGAATTTGACCAAGTGAAATTATGATTTCATGATCATCACAATGATGATCAGTGAACAACTTTGAAGAAAGAATGGATTTAGGTTCCCGACCGGAATGGTGGTTAAAGTAAAACCTTTTCCTTGAAGATCTTTTTGAACTTGTTCAAAAGAAGTTTCGTATTTGCGACCGATTGGAGCCATTTTTAGTATGGGAATGAATGAAGAACTGAAGATCAAAAGAAAGAAGAAGAAGAATATTTACAGTAGCAGAAACAGAAATTACGGAGGAGAATTGAAGAAAAATTGCAGAGAAAAAGTAAAAAAGAAGAAGAGGAGGGTGAGAAAACTATATATAGAGAAGAATTCTCGAGAAGATAAACGCATTTAATGCGAGAAGGGACGTGAACGGTTGAGAAATAACTGTTTAAAGAGACGTGTCAAGAAATGGGTGGAAGAAGAGATACGTGTAATAAATTCTGCGTAATAGTACGGAATCATGCAAATACATAAAAATATGAAGAAATGAACACCTGCGGCATTTTGAAAACACTAGTTCTCATGACGTTCTCTTCTTCGCAGAGAAGACATGAGAAGAGGCAAGATGTATGATCAGAATATCGCAACACCAAGATGCTCGCGAAATCTATAAACGACACATTGTGAAGACATCGCGGGCTGGAAGTAAAAACGACGTAACGGATGACGACAACCAAAACACGAGAAATATGTGAAGATATAGTAAGATCGAGGAGTGTTGCGAGATTTGACATTTGTACATTTGCGATACTTCGCAAGTCATACCCGAAAATAAAGGACAGCTTAGCTGTCATCCACTATGTAATGTACTATATAAAGAGCCGAATAGGCTTAAGGAAGGGGGGATCTTTTTCGAGTGTTGAGCAAGTCATTAAGAGAGAGAAAATTTAGATTGGTTGTAATTCTTTAGTTTATCTCCTTTTCATCTTGTAATATTTCTGGAGTTTGATCAATAAAAATTATAATTGTTCATCTTAAAATGATTTGATTGTGTGGATTCTTGTGAGGGGTGTAGTGTGGGATTTCCTGCAACTACAAGAAGGAAATGAAATCAAGAGTATAATTGCTACTCTAGACTTTCTCTCTCCTCTAAACTTTCTCTCCACTCTAAAAAGATCTCTCCTTTCTTAAGACTATTCGGCTCTTTATATAGGACATTACATAGTGGATGACAGCTAAGTTGTCCTTTATTTTCGGATCTAACTTGCGACCTTCTCGCAAGTATTCAAATGTTGAATCTCGCAACACTCCTAAATTTCGCTAGGTCTTCACATATTTCTCGTGTCCAGGCTGTCGTCATCCGTTGCATCATTTCTATTACCAATCAGTATGTTGTTCAAGGATTTCGCAAGGATATTGATGTTGCGATATTTTGATCCTACAATATTTGATAAAATATATCCTTACGAATTATCCAAAAATCTATTTTGATAAACTGGGATCAGGTTGGGATTTACTTAGCTGCTCTTTTATTCTTGTACGCCACTTGTCTTTGTCCTATAAAAGACGCGTTGGGGAGCTCCCTAGGCGTTAGTAGGTTCTTGAACCCTAGTCTCCCTCCATTACTTGAAGTAATATTAAAAAACATGTCCCATATTGTTTGACTTTTGAAGCATGTTGATTTTGCTTGCATGCTAGGCGACATTTTAGCCGCCCCCATGATCTGCAGAGTTACTGCTAAATGGCAAAGACGCCCCCAGATGAAACAGGAAATAGATCTATTATATCTGTTCCTCACTTGCTAGATGGTTCCGGGCTTATAATCGAGTATTTTTTCCGTTGCCATTTCTATTTCTCGCCCATCATGATTTTTCTTTTTTTGTAATCGCCATCGAAATATTGTCTTGGTGTGGCGTGTCCCTCGGTTCCAGACCCTTTCGATGTACGTGTCAACTTTGCTTTCTTTTCTTTCTAGCTCCCCCGTACCTGTAGGCCTTGTCGCTAAACTCTTTTAGGTTTCAAACTGATTGAACTGTTAGGAGCTATAAATTCAAGCACGTTGTAACTCGATACATTCTTGTATATTTATATTAAGAGAACAACATCGACCTTTCTAACTTCACTAACTTCCTTACAGAGCCTCCTTGACATATGTGTAAACGTTGCCAAGTCGTCTTCTCTGCAGGATAAAAAATACACCACAACCCGATTGAATCCTTCTTTGACAGGACCTTCGCAATTCTTTCTTGGGTGGTCGATATCCAACCAAACTTTTCTTTTAAATTTTTAGTGTGACGATCACAAATTGAGCGTCACGCTTCATACGGTTCTGTTGGAAATTTGAATAGAAATTAAGTTAGTTACAACCAACTTGTGAAGGGTTGTGTCTATTCATCATATAAACCCTTTCAAGGGATGTGTCTCTCCACTAAGGGATGTGACTTTTCATGAAAGAACTTCTCCAAAAGTCACGTATAAACCTATATAAACACCACATATTCTCCATTTCATGTGTGTGTTTTTAGAGTCATAAAACTAGTACTAGAAATTTAAGAGTTTGCATGTGTCTTCAAGAGTAAAGAAGAGTTTGTGCTACATCTATTCGCGTTCGGTGTTATCGAAGTGCTGCGAAAAATATCGAGGTATTGTTGAATGTTGGAGACATATGCCTTTAAATCTGTAACAGCATTATATACAGGGCATCAAATGTCTTAAGCAAAGAGATTACTCACCTCAATACACCCAAGTAAGTCTGTTTAAGTTTTGTGATTGATCATCTCTTTTCTATCATTCTTTTCTTGTTTTGTTGTTAGTATTACGAGATGTAATACATAAGTGAAAACCTTATTACAAAGAGTTGTAATGGATCGGTGGATAATACACGAGTTGTATTATTGGAGAATCGGTAACAAAGATATTTGTCCAACATTCTTAAGACATTCGATGTTTTTATCTTTGTTACTGATGGGAGGTTTTCATAGTAATCCATCTTTAATTATTCCGTTAAGTACTGGAATAATTTTTTTGGCGTAGGTCAGTGGATTTGACATTTCACATTGAAATGTGAAATTTGGAAAATACGAAGCATGTGCTTTGATTCTAAGTTTTGGAGCGATTCTAGACATGCACGTCCTCTTGAATGAATGGTTCGTATTCTTTCAAACAATATGCCTACTAAAACTTGCAATACTCTGCTATAGAAATGTTCTATGGCGCGTGCATCTGTACGATGGGTAGTTATACAAAAAGGAGTTAAAGAATAATTACAGAAGTCTGGGTACAGAGAGAGAATTGCTCACCGATCCTAACTTTGATTGAAGAAGAACGCAGTTCCTTGTGAAAGGGCATATTTCTTCTTAAATGATCCGTTGATTTCTCACAATTGGTATTGTATTTGGATACGAGAAACCGAGACCAAATTAGTTGTATCAAATTATACATGATCAAGTCAAGTTAAGCCCTCTTGCATACTTGATTGTGGGAGGTGGGATGAAGGTCCTTATCGTTGAAAAATGAAATCCATTAATTAACAGACATCTGATTTTGAGTTTGAATACAACGACAACGTATCATTAGTTTAGATGTTTATATTAATTATGGTTTCATGGCATAAATCAAGTGTCTGGCGGTGAGCACGTATAAGAGTTAGGAATAAGATTGTGAACCGTCACAATTCTTAATGGAACCGACAATTTCAACCATGTATGCTGGAATTCGGAGAGCTCTTTTTATCAACAGACTCATGGCTTGAAGTCTTTTCGACATTAAAGTTGTCGTCGGTGGTTGTAATAAGATCTTCCTCATTTTCTAGAAGAGGGCAGTTGAAAAACCAGTTGTACATACACAGTAAGAATTCAATCTTGTCCGGATTGGTTCACAATTTATCAAATCAAGTTTGGTGGCGCAGACTTGGGATGTATCATCTCGGATATGAAAGAACGCGGATGAGTTATTGGTCTTGGTGAAAAGAACAACGAATGAGATGGAAAGTAAATGTCAACCAGGTGTTCCTTAAATATCCATGAATGTGTGTTGCCGTCTAATGACATCCGATTGAATGGGATATGTTTGGTGATCGAATTCTCTTATGGATTTAAGAATCTTCATGTATTAGCGCATTCTGTAGTTGGTATTATTGGCATTTCCATTCGGTTACTAATTTTTTTTAAGTTCAAAATCCATGTCCGTTGGATAATATGGAAAGTGTCGCTCCATATCTGCTTTTGTGAATCATCCCTGTCATAGCAGTTACAAAAATATCTGCTTTGGGATAAACCTGTTAAGAATGTTTTCTAACGGCATAGAAAGCCTTCTCTTCCTTGATCAAACACAAAAGGATGACTAAGTAAAGTGAAGAGGACTGAAGCGTCCCTTCAGTTATGTAGTGAACCGTCACCCTTTTATCAATCACCATTAATGTCCAAAAGCGATCCAAATCTGAAGACGTGTAACTGTGTTACTATACGGATTTGAAGATTCCTTCTTCGGAATTCAGAGTGGACATAGATGAGTGAGATTTATGTCATGATGCTCATTTGGTAATCTTGTTGAGCATTTACACCAAAACCGATGAAACAGGGGATAAGATTTGAGTCTCTTAACTGTTTGAATTGGTATGTGGTTCATGGTCATCAACGTGGTTTAACCATATTTTCTTTTGAAAACAGGGTAATAGTTACGGTGATGGAAATAACTCCAAACCCTAGCTTTTCTTCTCTTGAGTTCTCCTCTCCAATGACTTGATAAAAATTGATAAGATCTCTAATTAGAAAAGTCTCTTATACACCAATAATAATGACGGGAAATGTGTCTCTTTGAAAACTGGTCCCCTCATTAGAATATCGTGTAAGCATACACAGTAATTAAGAGATACAGTATGGTGAAGTATTCAAATGAAGAATGAATTCTTCTCTTCGGTGCGTGCCAAGTAGTCTATACAGGACTATAAATTTGATGCCATCTTTGTGGAGAACAACTGTCTTTGCCGTTTCGAATATGAACATGATAGCATCATCTTAAATTCTTAATTCTTTGGAACAGTCTCCGACTTCAGGTGAGAAACGTCACCTTGGGTAATTGTTACTACCCAACAGTCCCTATAGGGGATGTCCCAAACACGGAACACCCACTTCGTCCATTAAAAATGGAGTAAAAGTTGTTCGGAAGAATTTTCTGTATCACAAAGAGATCAGATAATTTATGAATATGGAAAGAAAGAAGCATTTTCATGAATTCATCGAAATGTGAGGGTACGAAATTAAAATTTGGATTATTCGATGGGCTTAATGAAGTTACAAAATGTACGATGATGACTTGGATGTCGTTTCTGTGGTACTCTCATTATCGGAGAATGGGAAACTTTGCCAAGTGCTTTTTTAAGCAGATGTTGATCCATTAACTAGTGATAAAATTTGATTAAACTTGGTTAATTTAGATCAATATAACATGTGGGCTAACCAAGCCTAAATCAGATAGCCTATCACATTAAGTGATGCAACCAAAGGAAAAATTTCAAATCTGCATTGCATCCTTTGGTTGTGAAGAGACATGTCAAAGGGACACGGTCCATTCAGTGAAATGGTTACTTTCTTGGAAATATTTTTTGGTGCCTCTAAGGAAGACAAATCTCTTAAATGCTACGTACCTCGGAACTGTGGGGGTTCCGTCTACAAAAGAGCCAGTACAACTACAGGTCCTATAATCGAGCCAAAATTATAGGATATCATTTGTACATAGAGTTTCGTACCAAATAAAGATGTAATAGATGTCTAGCTTAGACATGCAGTAGTTAGTGGTGATTCAAATCACCAACTTGGAACTACGTGTTGTTGGGTGCAATAATCAAAAACAAGGAAAAAGTTAAATAAGCAAAAGTTATTGATACTTAGCTCCTTTATAATGGAAGTGATCGATTTGATGGAACGGTTGAGCTCCCAAGATCTCCGCAACAGCAACAAGGCAAAACTTTGGAAAAACAAAGTGAGTCACGTGTTCAACACGTTTCCCTTAAGACATTAGCACCCGGCTGCTATAGCCCTCACAGGACAGATATCTCCAAGATAAAACACCCTAATACACCTACTACTAGCATATGTAGTAGATGCTCAACTTGAGCTTGGCAACTCCGAAAGGAAAATTGCGAACGCATAAGAAAACAATATAAAATATATTCCCTTGGGGGTCCCTCTAAAATATCTTCCTATAGATTTTACAAAAGTAGTGAATTTCTTTATATAGTGGAATAATACAACTTAAAAAGATGAACTCCCCGATGTGGGACTAAAAAGCTTTTATAGTCTCTTAAAACAAACTAAAAAGTAGAAACTCCACGGTGTGGGACTAATAAGTTTTTCATTCACAAAAGAAAACAATAAATTATAATTTTTATTAAAACTTTAAAAATCATATTTTATTAATCGTTTTCCAACAATCCCCCACATGAATGAAAACTCAATAAAACACAAAACACAGATAGATCTTGGTAAATCAACAACCCAATCTCACGACCCGAAATGACTGAATAGACAGACAGATCGTGCATGCTGAAGTCATACTAGCCATTCCAAAGACATCTCCCTCACACAACAGTGTGTTGACCCAGGGTCATACTATGGATTGCAAAAATCATATAGTATATATATAGAGCTTTCATCTATAGTTCCTCACAAGTGAGACTAAAGGTTCCTTTCACCAAAGTGAAAAAGCATGAACTAGTGAACCCTTAGTGACCCTTAGGTCCTAAGTTCCAGTAATACCAAAACCATCAAAAACGAAAATCATATAAAAAACGCATGAAATACCATCTTAGGCAGAGGTGTCCATGAGGTCTCGAACCTTTGCTTAGTGAGATATTACCATAATTACTTGCTAGAGACAGTGAACTATGTCTTGAACTGCTAGTGTTTGATGTAATTCGCGATAACAACCACGGATGATATCTCCAAGGTTGATGCCAAGCTCGTGCCGTTTTGTCCAATTTGTCCCTGGACATATCCTGTTTATCAGAATGCTCTAGATAATCAAAGCTCATATTCTCATAGGAAGCGGCCCCACTTCCTCATTCAGATAGGTGAGTTTTCATAAAGAGTGTTACTGCTACACCCCACTTCAATCTTAAATTGAAACTATAGAACTCATTAAGACTTCTTAAAAGTCATCCTTCACATGCAGTCACACTATCACGTCTACACCAAAGGGAAAGGACAGAGAATGAAATTCTCTGATAGTGTTTACCTTTACCCACCACTAATTAGTTGTCTCATTCGAAACCTTGATCTTGGGATCTCCAGTCAGCAAGGTTGAGTATCCTTCATGGCAAGTTTAATTTATGAGCTTAAGCCCCATCCCCCTCGATGCATTTTTAACTATCTCTTTGTACAAACCTTTCGTCAAAGGTTTTGCGATATTCTCCTTGGAATTTATCCAATCTATGGAAATAACGCCGATTGAGATTAGTTATTTTTAACTTCAGCTATTATAGCTTGGCTAACACAATGTATAGATATAGCTGGCACAGGCGTATGCCAGAGAGGAATGTTTTCTAAAAAGCATCTTAGGCACTCGACCCCCTCTCGTGCTTTATCTAACGCAATACTCTCAAATTCCATAATGAATTGAGCAATATATGTCTGTTTGAAAAATCTTCCAAAAACAAAACCTCATGCTAGAGTGAAACCATATCCACTCGTAAACTTAGACTCCTCTGAGTCAACTATCCAGTTTGCATCATAAAGTCCCTCAAGGACAGCAAGATACCTTTCATAAATCAAATAAAAGGTAATAGAGTATTTTAGGTACCATAATATTCTACTCAGTACATCTGAATGCTCTTGCTCTGGACTATAATTATATCTACTTAACTTACTCACAATATAAGCAATGTCTGGACTCTTACAGTTCATTAAATTCATCAGACATCCTATAACTCTTGAGTATTCAAGTTAAAATACTCCACTACCCTTATTTTTCTTGAGTCTACAAGAATAATCGTACGGAGTACAAGCAGGCTTACAATCAGACTGATTGTATCTCTTAAGCAAAATTCAACATAATGAGAATGATTAAGACTATAAATGTTTGATTATCTTCTAATCCTCATCCCTAAGATTACATCAAAAGGTCTCAAGTCTTTCAAGTCAACGTTCTCATTCGAAACAGCATGTTTTTAGTGGAATGAATCACATCTATGTTTGTATTATAAGCATATCATCAACATAAAAGCATACAATCACACAGGCATCCTTAACAAGTTACTTTTAAATAAACTTGTCAGATTCATTAACTTAAATCCACTAGACATTATCACATGATCAAATTTCCATGTCACTGTTTACATGCTTATTTTATAAACCATACAAAGATTTGTTCAACTTACAAACTTTATCTTCATAACCTTTCAGTACAAAGTCCTCAGGTTGGTCTATGTAAATTTCTTTATCTAATTCACGGTTTTAGAAAAGCTGTCTTAACATCCATCTAATGTATCTCTAAGTTGTTTATGACAGCAATAGAAATTAACATCTTAACGGAAGTAATTCTCGTCACAAGTGAATAAGAATCAAGGAAATCTATACCTTATTTTAGTTTAAATCCTTTAGCTATCAACCTAGCCTTATATTTTCCACAATTCCATCTACCTTACGTTTCCTCTTAAAGACTCATTTTCATCCCATGGTCTTACTCCCTTGAGGTAAACTAGCAAGCTCCCAAGTCTGGTTCCGACGGACTGAGTCCATTTCACTAAATGAAACTTCTTACCAGAATGGGGTTTCGGTAGATTTTAAGGATTCTTTACAAGTCTGGGCCTCAGACTAAGCTAGGCATGTTATCAGGTCCATAAGAAGTCTCAATTAAAATCCTTTTAATTCTCCTAGGATCAACTCTACTCCATCTTCCTTTTAAGTAAGTTCTGACTATTTGAAAATAAATTTAGGGGGTACAGGTTTAAGAATAAACATGTTCAAAGAACTCGGCATCCCTAGATTCCGTAATAATCTTCACACCAAAGTCAGAAAAAACACACCAAAGTCTGAAAAATCAGAACACACAACCAAAAATCTATATGTAGAAGTATACTCAACATACCCTATATGAAGACACAATCAACATTTTTGGTTTATATCTAGTTCTTTTATGAAGAGGAATGAAAATCTTAGTCAAGCACCCCCACACTTTGAAGCACTCAAAAGAAGGCCATCTACCTTTCCATAAATCATATGGAGTTTTATCTGATCCTTAAAAGGGTACTCTATTCAGGATATACTAGTTAAGAGGACTGCCACCCCCACAAGGCCGCAGGTAATCCTGAACTAATCAACATGGAAATTATCATCTCCTTAAGGATATGGTTGTTATGTTCAAGGATTCTAATTGGTTTTCAACTTCAAGTTTATACACCTTAAGGCTTATAAGGCACCATCCTTATCCCTAAGCAAGTATACAAGATATTACCTCGTACAATCATCTACGAAAGTTATAAACCATCTTTTACCACAGTAGTTTTGGGTTGAACTCATGTCAATTAGGCCTAACTGAATTGATTCTAAGGGCTTAGAATTACTCTGAACATTTGTGCTAAAAGGTTTAATAGCATATTTTGATTCTACACAGATTTTACTTTTGTGTTCAAAATCCAAACTAAATTGGGTACGCAACCTATGTTGTCCAGTTTAAGCATTGACTTATAAGTTTACGGTTCCAAGTCTACTACGCAAAACATTCAATCACACAAAGAAGGCACAAGAATCAACCATGTTCACTTCATCAGTTTTTTCCGTTAAGCTTATATAGACCCAAAGTCCTATAACTCTTGCCTGAAAAATCACTGCCTAGTTACAACAAGTTTGCAGATTCAATTAAAATCTTAAATCTTTTACCAACTACAATAGAACAAGATACAAGATTCTTGCATATGCCCGGAACATGAAAAATTCATTCAATGTGAGAATATTACAGATATGAGCTTCTGCTCGACCTTTCCCTTTTATGCAACCTCTGTCGCAGATGAGTTACTCATATAGAGTTTCTCGACATCCCCTATCCTCTAATATGAGGTGAACAGGTCTTTGTTTCAACAAACATGCTTGGTGGCTCCAGAGTCCACCCACCAGTCTCTCACATTTGTTATTAAAACAACTTCCGACATCATGCCACTGAACTTGTTCTAGTTTGTTTCAACTAAATAAGCATAAACTTTCTACTTATTAAGGTTTTTATGTTATCTACAATTTACTGCCATATGGCCAGGAATTTTACGAACATAACAATCACCCTTAATTAAAGTAATGCCAAATTCAGGTTTACGAAACATCCCTTTCTTATGAAAACTACGCTTAGATTCGTATTTGATGTTCTCGCCTTTGTCAGCTTTGGAAGACTTGTGTTCATCCACATGCGCCTATTAGCCATGTCCTAGTTTCATGTCACAATGTTCATTTATACTCTGACTAGACCTATAAACTTTGTTTGAATCACCATTTCAAAAAACTCATGGTTACCCCATAAAAATTAATTTAGTCAACAAAAAATTTATGCTCGTCAGAATTTTTCAGGAACGTTTCTATGTTTTGTAAAATATCAAAAAAAAAAACTTTTACAACTCCAAAAATTCTGAAATTTTGTGTGTTTAATTATGGGGATGTCTTCTACGTTATGTCAAAAGGTTTCACCAAAATTCCTTATAGGTTAAGAGATGAACTCGAAACTCTACAGCTGACCAAAAATTCGTTTTTGTCTTTCACTCCACAATTAACATTAATGATTCACAAACCAACCAACCATTTTCGATTATTACAAATTCTAATGTTTTAAAATTGTTGGGTGCAATAATCAAAAACAAGGAAAAATTAAATAAGCAAAAGTTATTGATACTTAGCTCCTTTATAATGGAAGTGATCGATTTGATGGAACTACGAGCTCCCCGGATCTCCTTAACAAACAACAAGGCAAAACTTTGGAAAAATAGAGTGAGTCACGTGTTCAACACGTTGCCCTTAAGACATTAGCGCCCGGCTACACTCAAAAGTGATGATATAGCCCTCACATGACGGATATCTCCAGGATAAAACAACCTAATACACCTACTACTAGCATATGTAGTAGATGCTCAACTTGAGCTTGGAAACTCCGAAAAAACCCTTAAGGAAAATTGCGAACGCATAAGAAAACAATATAAAATATATTCCCTTGGGGGTCCCTCTAAAATATCTTCCCATAGATTTTACAAAAGTAGTGAATTTCTTTATATAATGGAATAATACAACTTAAAAGATGAACTCCGCGATGTGGGACTAAAAAGCTTTTATAGTCTCTTAAAACAAACTAAAAAGTGGAAACTCCATGGTGTGGGACTAATAAGTTTTTCATTCACAAAAAGAAAACAATAAATTATAATTTTTATTAAAACTTTAAAAATCATATTTTATTAATCGTTTTCCAACAATCCCCCCACATGAATGAAAATTCAATAAAACACAAAAACACATATAGATCTTGGTAAATCAACAACCCAATCTCACGACCCGAAATGAATGAATAGACAGACGGATCGTGCATGCTGACGTCATACTAGCCATTCCAAAGCCGTCTCCCTCACACAACAGTGTGTTGACCCAGGGTCATACTATGGATTGCAAAAATCATATAGTATAGAGAGCTTTCATCTTTAGTTCCTCACAAGTGAGACTAAAGGTTCCTTTCACCAAAGTGAAAAAGCATAAACTAGTGAACCCTTAGTGACCCTTAGGTCATAAGTTCCAGATAATACCAAAACCATCAAAAACGAAAATCATATAAAAACACAGGAAATACCATCTTAGGCGAGAGGTGTCCATGAGGTCTTGAACCTTTTCTTAGTGAGATATTACCTAATTACTTGCTAGCGACAAGAACTATGTCTTGAACTGCTAGCGTTTGATGTAATTCGCGATAACGACCACGGATGATATCTCCAAGGTTGCTGCCAAGCTCGTGCCGTTTTGTCCAATTTGGCCCTGGACATATCTTGTTTATCGAATGCTCTAGAGAATCAAATATCATATTCTCATAGAAGCGGCCCCCACTTCCTTATTCGGATAGGTGAGTTTCCATAAAGAGTGTTACTTGCTACACCCCACTTCAATCTTAAATTGAAACTATAGAACTCATTAAGACTTCTTAAAAGTCATCCTTCACATGCACACACTATCACGTCTACACCATAGGGAAAGGACAGAGAATGAAATTCTCGATAGTGTTTACCTTTATCCACCACAAATTAGTTGTCTCATTCGAAACCTTGATCTTGGGATCTCCAAGTCAGCAAGGTTGAGTATCCTTCATGGAAAGTTCAATTTATGAGCTTAAGCCCCATCCCCCTTGATGCATTTTTAACTATCTCTTTGTACAAACCTTTCGTCAAAGGTTTTGCGATATTCTCCTTGGAATTTATCCAATCTATGGAATAACGCCGATTGAGATTAATTATTTTAACTTCAGCTATTATAGCTTGGCTAACACAATGTATAGATATAGGCGGCACGGCCTATGTCGAGAGGAATGTCTTCTAAAAGCATCTTAGGCACTCGACCCCATCTCGTGCTTTATCTAACGCAATACTCTCAAATTCCATAATAAATTGAGCAATATATGTCTGTTTGAAAAATCTTCCAAAAACAAAACCTCATGCTAGAGTGAAACCATATCCACTCGTAGACTTAGACTCCTCTGAGTCAACTATCCAGTTTGCATCATAAAGTCCCTCAAAAATAACAAGATACCTTTCATAAATCAAATAAAAGGTAATAGAGTATTTTAGGTACCATAATACTCTACTCAGTACATCTGAATGCTCTTGCTCTGGACCACAATTATATCTACTTAACTTACTCACAATATAGGCAATGTTCGGACTCTTACAGTTCATTAAATTCATTAGACATCCTATAACTCTTGAGCATTCAAGTTAAGATACTCCACTACCCTTATTTTTCTTGAGTCTACAAGAATAATTGTATGGAGTACAAGCAGGCTTACAATCAGACTGATTGTATCTTTTAAGCACAATTCAACATAATGAGAATGACTAAGACTATAAATTTTTGATTATCTTCTAATCCTCATCCCTAAGATTACATCAAAAGGGCCCAAGTCTTTCAAGTCAACGTTCTCATTCAGTGCATGTTTTTAGTGGAATGAATCACATCTATGTTTGTATCAAGTATAAGCATATCATCAACATAAAAGTATACAATCACACATGCATCCTTAACAAGTTACTTTTAAATATACTTATTAGATTCATTAACTTAAATCCACTACACATTATCACATGATCAAATTTTCCATGTCACTGTTTACGTGCTTATTTTCTAAACCATACAAAGATTTGTTCAAATTACAAACTTTGTCTTCATAACCTTTCACAATTACAAAGTCCTCAGGTTGGTATATGTAAATTTCTTTATCTAATTAACGGTTTTAGAAAAGCTGTCTTAACATCCATCTGATGTATCTCTAAGTTGTTTATGACAACAATAGCAATTAACATCTTAACTAAGTAATTCTCGTCACAAGTGAATAAGAATCAAGGAAATCTATACCTTATTTTAGTTTATATCCTTTAGCTATCAACCTAGCCTTATATTTTCCACAATTCCATCTACCTTACGTTTCCTCTTAAAGACTCATTTTCATCCCATGGTCTTACTCCATTGAGGTAAACTAGCAAGCTCCCAAGTCTGGTTCCGACGGACTGAGTCCATTTCACTAAATGAAGCTTCTTACCAGAATGAGATTTCGGTAGATGTCAAGGATTCTTTACAAGTCTGGGCCTCAGACTAAGCTAGGAATGTTATCAAGTCCATAAGAAGTCTCAATTAAAATCCTTTTAATTCTCCTAGGATCAACTCTACTTCATCTTCCTTTTAAGTAAGTTCTTACTATTTGAAAATAAATTTAGGGGGTACAGGTTTAAGAATAAACATGTTCAAAGAACTCAGCATCCCTAGATTCCGCAATAATCTTCACACCAAAGTCAGAAAACACACCAAAGTCTGAAAAATCAGAACACACAACCAAAAATCTATATGTAGAAGTATACTTGATAGGTGTCTAAAACACCTTGATATTTATCTATTGTTTATGCTTTCTTCGCTAAGTTTTCTTGTAAAATATGTATCTTATGTGTGAATTTGAGTTTTTAGGTGCTTTGGAGTCGCGCGGAGCAAAAGAAGAAGAAATCATTCATTTTGAGCAAGGAACGGAATTTGGTCATTTCACATTCGGGTGATACTCGGAGTCGGCCAAGAATATGCGCAACAAGGAAGTAAATAGGCAATCGGTTCCGCGAAACTGACAAGCCAAGTATCACTATGGTGGCTTTTATCTAAAGAATGGGTGCCTAGAACCATTTATGGGTAACCCCTTTTTTTTGTCACTTGGGTGGTTTTATCCATTCTCAATTCCTACAGAAGCCCTAGAATTAAGAGAAGTGTTTATTTTCACTTTTCATTATGTGGGCTAAATTTGAGAGAGGGAAGATGGCTGCCACCGTTCATGGCACTGGAGAGAAAGTAGATCAAATTCAGGAATGGTTTGTGGTTGTTGAGGATTTGCTGAGACTAAGAAGGAGATCTAGTTTTCTTGCCGTAGCCTTCGACCCAGCCATGGGATCGACAGAATTCATCAAGTGTCAAGAGTCTCAGCTGAAGCCGAGAAGAAGAAAGAAGAATGGAGTGGATTGCTGGCATTTTATGGAAGAAATTGTGTTGTGAGTCGATGGTTTCTGGCAGGGAAGATAGTTGGAGTTCATGGGGACATTTTGTGCTTGTTTTGACAACAGATTGTAGTAAAGAAACCAACAAGGAGAAATGGGTATTGGTGGTTATGTTTGTAGAGATAGGAGCTCGTGTTTGGAGATGAATTGGGATCGATTCGGCATGGAATTGGTGGATTGCTGAACTGGGTTTGTAGGATAACATTTGTGGTGGATTTTTAATCGAGTTTTGGTGAAGTATTACGGTGAAAACAAACCAAGTTTACTGCCATCAATGGAGAAGATTTCAATATTATTTGAGTTCGATTTGGGACAGAATCACATGGAAGAAATGGGGTTTGCAATCACTGATTCAGCTGCAGAACGAGATGATTTTAGGACAAATTCGTGAATGTGAATGAGCAGAATTTGGGGATCTGTTGTTGTTGGGTATGGAAGTTAGGAGGAATGGCTCAGTGTTGTGGTGATTCAGTTGAGTTTTGAGCTTGTATTGATGCCTAAATCGGTGAAGAAGACGTTACTGTGGCCTGAGATTGATGGGTGTTTACGAGAGCTGAACTGAGCTGGATTTTAGTTAAAATAGAAAGTTGTTGTATTCGAATTTGGTGTATTGCACTACAGGGAAGATTTAAAGCTGCAGGTGGTACAAAGGAAGCTGATTGTCACAGGGAATATGATGCCATGGAACTGAAATGGGTAGTTTTTGGTTTGAAGGCTGAGAAAATATAGGGAAAGGTCAGGAAGATGTTGCAGCAAAGGAAGAGCTAGGTACAGAGATGGCTTGATGCTTGGTAGTTTTGGCTCGAGCCTGGAGGTGATATGGCGAGTTCTTGAGCTGAATTGCAGCTGTAATATGTTGCTGCTACAACCAGGCTGGTGGGTTATTCTACAGGGAAATGAACTGGATTTGTATTGATGACAGAAGATGGTGGAGCAGTGGCCAGGTGTAGGATTTCAGTATTAGTGAAGTTGTTGGTGGTATACAAATTGCAGGAACATGTTCAGTTGCAGCTGCAACAATGGTTGATGTATGGAACTGCAGGTTAAGATGTTGAGTTGTTGTTGGCTCTTAAAACGGGTGAAGATGATGGGTTGTGCTCGAGTATCGGCACCGGGTGTGAAGTGATTACAGGTGCATTTCAAGTAGGAGCTGAAATTGTTGGTCTTTGTTGATTGAGCTTGAGCCGTTGTTTGAGATGAAATTAGGTGGTAAACTTGGTGATGCTATGTTAATGGACGTGATGGATGAAGGTGTCTCGGTGCTAATTACAAAGGACTTGTGGAGGTGGCTCTGAGGTGTCATTAACAATGCATTACAGGGAAGGAATGAACATGTGCTGTTGGTTGTGGAGCTGTTACAGAAATGGAGAAGTGTGTATGTGCAGTGCTCAGGTTGCAGAGCTGAAGTGCTGAGATTTGAATATGAGATGTAGCAACATGTCGATGGAAATGGACCTGAGCATGGAAATGATGCTGAGATATGGGTACTGTTGTGATGGTTGGTCTGAGAAGAACAAGGAACAAGAAATGGTGGACTGGAGCTGTTGTATTTGAGGCATTGCAGGTCATGGGTTCTGCCAGAGATCACAGGGAGTATGGCCTGAGTTTATATGAATGAGTGAGTTGGTTGATAGATGAATGCTAGGAGAATTTGCAAGGAACTAAACAGCCAGCAATTTCTGAAGAAACGGTACGAAAACGCAGCGAGAATGGCGAAACAGTGGTACTAGTTCCGGTTGCTTGATTTCGGAACGAAAAGTGGGAATCATAACGTTTCACCGAATCATAAAAGGGGCAGTCGGATGTAAAGTTTGACGGCCGGGTATATGAGTTTGGAGTTACGCTTTTGGGTAATGTTTCCGCAAGAACAAGGAATTGGCTTAGATGGTATTCGTGAATGTTTGACTACAGATAACTAGAGTTGAGCTGCTGGAGGTATGCAACTGCCTGGCAACAGTTTCCGATATGTCAGCTGGCCAGAGTCAGCTTCGCGGTGATCAAATCCCCGGCAACGGCGCCAATTTTGACGAGGTGTCAATCTCGCAAAAATAAATTTCTCTACTTCTCTTTAACTAGCAAGTAGTATAATGTAAGTAGGATCGTCCCAAGGGAGGTATGAAGTTCAAGTCGTTATGCAAATACTCTTAGCAAAGATGATTTTGTTGTGGAAATGCTGAAAATTGTAAAATGTATTCAAATATGAGATGTAAATGATTAAAGGTTCATTCTAGACCACGGAATACAAACCAAATTGATAGATAGCTATGTTCTTCACATCATCATGTTACTAACAACCCTAGAATAATTAGTGGATTGCTGGCATTTTATGGAAGAAATTGTGTTGTGAGTCGATGGTTTCTGGCAGGGAAGATAGTTGGAGTTCATGGGGCCTTTTGTGAATTCCAATGGGAAATTTTTTATACTTCTTGCTGTAGATTATGTTTCTAAGTGGGTGGAAGCTAAAGCCACTCCTACCAATGATTCTCATATTGTTTGTGAGTTTGTGAAGGAACATATCTTTTCTAGGTTTGGAACACCTCGAGTGGTGATTAGTGATGGAGGTTCGCACTTCAAGAGATCCTTTCACGCTCTTCTAAAGAAGTATAACATTTCTCATAAAGTTGGCACACCGTATCATCCACAAACGAGCGGTCAAGCGGAAATTTCCAACCGGGAGATTAAGTCCATCTTAGAGAAGACGGTGAATGTTACAAGGAAAGATTGGAGTTATAGACTCAATGACGCTTTGTGGGCGTATAGGACAGCTTACAAGACACCCATCGGTATGTCTCCTTTTAGGCTTGTCTATGGTAAACCTTGCCATCTTCCCGTCGAACTTGAACACAAAGCTTATTGGGCTATCAAGGTATGTAATATGGAATTAGATGCAGGTTTGGTGAACATAGGAAACTTCAGCTCAATGAGTTAGAAAGAGATACGAAATGATGCATATGAAAGTTCA
Source organism: Papaver armeniacum (assembly GCA_023531295.1). Lineage (NCBI taxonomy): Eukaryota > Viridiplantae > Streptophyta > Magnoliopsida > Ranunculales > Papaveraceae > Papaver > Papaver armeniacum. The sequence continues at coordinate 28,151 of JAJJWW010006658.1, read as the reverse complement.
CGCATTTATAAAGAAAAGACCAAGGCTTTCCATGATAAAATGATTTCCCGAAAGAGTTTTGAAATAGGGCGGAAAAGTACTTTTATTCCATTCTCGTCTTAAATTGTTTCGGGTAAACTTAGGTCCAGATGGGTTGGACCATTTGTTGTTACTAATGTGTTTGCGCATGGTGCGATTGAGATAACTAGTCCCAAAACAGGGCTGATTTCCAAGGTTAACGGCCATCGCTTGAAACCATACTATGAGCGAGTTTGTGACGGAGAATCGAGGATATGATCACATTGAGTGATCCACTCCCTCTGGAGGAGTAATGGAGCCGAACGTCGGGCTGACGTTAAACCAAGCGCTAAGTGGGAGGCAACCCACCGGTTTTGTATCTTTCCCTTTATCTTTTTATTTTTAAGCATTTTATCTTTATTTTCTTGTTTTTGCATATCATTTGCGGAATTTCCCACCTTGAACTTTCTTTGGATGATTCAATTTTACATTGAGGACAATGTAAAGTTTAAGTGTGGGGAGCATTTATATGTTTGTATAGTTTGTTTTATGCCTTTAAAAAAAAAAAAAAAAAAAAAATCGAAAAATAGAAAAACCAAGAAAAAAATTTGTGCTTTTTGAACTCCAAATCTAGAAACTTGTGCCTTTAGGATGACACCATTAGTGGATGGAATCATTTTGATTGCAGGAGTTGAGGAACCCATTAATTAACAAGAACGAACATAGCTCAGGAATCACAAATAACATGATAGTCGTTACCATATCTCGGAATATCACCATATCGCATTCTATTTTTATTTTACTTTCCATATTTATCTATTGTTCTCTAAGTGCTTTGGTGGGTCACTAAACATCGACGTGTTATTACTGCTAGGATGAAATAGAGTGATTGAGTTGCTAAAAAAAAAAAAAAAAAAAAAAAAAAAAAAAGAAAAAAAAAGAGACCGACCAATTAGACCAAACGGAATAAGAATGACACTTGGGAATAACAGTATGTGTGAAACGTAGTCCCTGTCTCCGTCGCCTAAACAAGCGTGGAATGCAGGATCCAAGGCAACTATCATGTACTTGCTGACAAGAAGCATGCGCTTGGATCCAAAAGATCGAATCATGTTGTCACATAAAAAAAAAAAAAAAAAAAAGGTGAAAAAGAAAAGAAAAAGAAAAGAAAGTATTTTATATTTGGTGAATAAAGTCACTCCTGGTTCCCTTGTATATGCCAGTGAGTTGATGTAGAAATAAGTTTGTTTACCACTGGTTCCCTTGTATATGCCAGTGTGTTAACACTAGAATTGACCAGAGAGCTCAATCCAATAGGATGCATAGGTTCATCTTGGCGGTGACCTTCGACGAGATATGGGAAACATCGAACACTTGTGAACATTCGCCAACATCTACATCTATATCCATCTTCTTTATCTTTTCATTGTGATTGTGGTTTGTTAGTTTCCGAGTATTGTGGCTTGTTCGACTATCTAATTAGAGCTTTATTTACCTATATATGAACTGAATTTGTGCAAGGTACCTCCTCCTGTAGTCATTTTGGATTCGTTCATTGATTTGTCACGAATAGACGGAGTTCGAAATATAGGTTTTGTAGGCAGACCTCTTGTAAACCTTCACGAGACTAAAACTCGTCCACTAGGGACACCTAGGGGTTCAAAGGCCTGTTATTCATGCTTAGAGTAACCGTAGCCTCGACGAGACGGAGTTGTATGTATGTTTTATAATTATTTTGTTTGATTTGCTCGAGGACTAGCAAAGTCTAAGTGTGGGGGAATTTGATAGGTGTCTAAAACACCTTGATATTTATCTATTGTTTATGCTTTCTTATTAAGTTTTCTTGTAAAATATGTATCTTATGTGTGAATTTGAGTTTTTAGGTGCTTTGAGTCGCGCGAGCAAAAGAAGAAGAAATCATTCATTTTGAGCAAGGAACTAATTTGGTCATTTCACATGCGGGTGATACTCGGAGTCGGCCAAGAATATGCGCAACAAGGAAGTAAATAGGCAATCGGTTCATGGCCGACAAGCCAAGTATCACTATGGTGGCTTTTATCTAAAGAATGGGTGCCTAGAACCATTTATGGGTAACCCCTTTTTTTTGTCACTTGGGTGGTTTTATCCATTCTCAATTCCTACATAAGCCCTAGAATTAAGAGAAGTGTTTATTTTCACTTTTCATTATGTGGGCTGAATTTGAGAGAGGGAAGATGGCTGCCACCATTCATGGCACTGGAGAGAAAGTAGATCAAATTCGGGGGATGGTTTGTGGCTGTTGAGGATTTGGCTTTGAGACTAAGAAGGAGATCTAGTTTTCTTGCCGTAGCCTTCGACCCACCCATGGATCGGCGTAAATTCATCAAGTGTCAAGAGTCTCACATTTGAAGCCGAGAAGAAGAAAGAAGAATGGAGTGGATTGGCCGGCATTTTATGGAAGAAATTGTGTTGTGAGTCGATGGTTTCGGCAGGGGAAGATAGTTGGAGTTCATGGGGACATTTTGTCTTGTTTTGACAGCGAGATTGTAGTAAAGAAACCAACAAGGAGAAATGGGTATTGGTGGTTATGTTTGTAGAGATAGGAGCTCGTGTTTGGAGATGAATTGGGATCGATTCGACATGGAATTGGTGGATTGCTGAACTGGGTTTGTAGGATAATGATAGGTGTAGAATACACCGTATTTAATATCTAGTATTTATGCTTTCTTTGCGAGTTTTCTTGTAAATTATGTATCTTATGTGTGCTTTTGAGTTTATTAGGTGCAATGGAGTCATTTGGAGCAAAAAGACCAATTGGAACTCGTTCAAATACAAGATTTCTACTTTTCATTGTGTAGAGGACGAGAAGATGAAGACAATGGCGAAAGAATGGAGTCATTCTGAGTTCGTATGAAGAAGTTATGGGCAAAACAAGAACTCATAAGCAATAAGGGCAATTTTGTCATTTCCAGGGTGAATACTATCCGGAGTCCGAGTAATGGTTAAGGGGCTGCCATCAGGTTAGCCCTTATCAGCTTACCAGTGCGTAATAACCATCCCTATTCTTACACATAAACCCGAATATCGAGAAATGTTATTTTCTCAATCATTATCATCACCCGAAATTGAAATTCGAGAAAGGGGCTGGGTGTGTAACCATGGAATCGATTCTGCTGGTGAAGATTAGAGAGGCGGTAACTCCAATTAGGATTTCTGTGGTGTTTGAAGAGATGACTGTTGATTTTGGATCGAAAATTAGAGAAGTGAAGCTCAGTTAGGGTTTGGTGGTATCGAAGTCACAGAGGAGATGTTATGGAGTTAGGGTTGTGGTTCAAATCTGTAAAACAGGTGATCAATTCGAGAGCTAAGAGATGAATCAGAGAAGGGGTTAGACCGAATCGATTAATGAAGAAAATTTGATCTGTGAAGAGATGCTGTTGCCGATTCGAGAGAGATTCGAAATGGGTTTGAGAGTTCTGTGGGTTTGTTGGTTGATAAATTGATAGAAACTAAGGAGGGAACGAAGTTTGGATCTGAAATGGGTATGCGTCTGTTGATGCCGTGATGAAGATTTTCATGGGTCTGGTAAATGATTAGAAGATGGTTCTGTGGCAATCGATAGAAGGAATTAAGGGTTCGCTGGAGGAAAGAAAAGAAGCAGAGATGATGTTTGATGGAGAAATTGAGTTTGCAGAGCAATTGTGCTTGATGGGTTTCAGTGAATTGAGCACAAGGTTATTGAAATTGAGTTGGTGTTTGAATTCAGGAGATGCAGTTCTTGAGTTGATTTGAGAAAGTAAGAAATGGGTTGAGTCTCAGGTTTATTTGCCATGGATGTCTTCGAGGGTTTGGTGAGGAATTTGATCAAGATGGAGAATAACAGTGAAAGGAGTTAGATCATTACAGCAGTAGGTAATGGGGATGGCAGTACATAGGGCTTATGACCAAGGAAGTATGAGCTTTGTGAGCTAATGGGAACTGCAGGTGGCTTGCAAGCTGTAGTCTGGTGGTGTGCCAGTATGCAGGGAGAGAAGAAAGTAGTGCAGATGAATTCATGTAGATGAATGGTGGTTATGAAATGGAGTTTTACAAGAAGTTGCAACTGTGACTGAGATGGAATGGCAGGATATGGTTCAGGGGAACCTAGATGGATGCTGTGTCAGGGTACTAGGATGGTGCAAATGGAGATGGGCCTATGCTTGAGCAATAAAAGAGATATGGCTGCCAATGACCGCAGTTAATGAGGGATGTGAAGCCGAGGCTTTTTACGAGATGGGAGCAGCCCAATGGGCATTGAGAATTGTTTGTCATAGTTGGTACTGGAATTACAAACAGTTAAGAAAATGCAGTGTCTGGATTGAAGATTGAACCGTTGGTGTTGTTTCAATGCACGAAGGGTTTGTGGCTCGAGATGGATGATGGGTCTCGCGAATATGGTGGATTTACGAGATTCAAGTGCGAGGTTGAGCTGCACTAGGTTTGGGAGACTGAATGAGTTTTGAAGAAGCAGCTACAGATAATTGTGTGTGAGAAGATGAGGTTGGGTCTCTCGTGTGTGTGTGATGGCTCAAGATTACATGGTTTATAGGATTTGGAGCTGATGTTGGGACTTCAGGTTGAATAGTGCAAGAATGAATTGCAGATGGTATTGTAGAAGCACAACCATCTTGGCTGGATAGAAATTGGTGATGCACAATCATTGTGCAAAGAAGACAAGCAAAGCCAAAGGTAATGGCCTAGCCGAGTGGTTCATGCTAAGCCCAATCCAAAGTTTGTCACCCATCTCGACCCATCCGACTCACATCCGACTCAACGATTTGACCTGTGTTGACTCACCGACACCGAGTTGGACTTTGACCGATCCGACCTGATTGACCCGGCCAGACCCGTTGACCCGGTGGCCGGTTTGACTTTGCCACACCTGATGTTTTCCTGGCGACTTTTCCGGCCAAATTCCGGCCACAATCCCAGCTTTTCCAGCGAGCGTTTTGGGACATAAATTTCTACACGGGTTTCTCTCCATTGTGGGCCGGGTGAATTTCCAACTAATGGACTTGAAGACAAAACCTAATTTTGGAAGGAGTATCCTTTATGGAAATTGAGGAATATATAAAAGAGAGGACTTCTATCTTTTGAGGATTATCTACCACGTTTTATTATCTCTTCTACTTTATTCTAGGGTTTAGAACCATGAAACTTCTTCTCTTTCTTCTTGTGATGAACTCCATGAATATGAGTACCTAATTATTATTGGTTATGGAATAGTTGGATTTCACAAAGCATGATTCTTTGATTCAATATATTAGTTTTGTCTCATATTTATCGTTTGCAATTCTCTGAAAATATTGTTTTATGATTGATTGATTGTTTTGTCAAGTTGCAAATTGGTAGAACTTCTAATCACATCTATTGCTAGTTTAGGGTTTGTTATACGGTAAAGTGATATTCCTTGAATACAAGTAGCATAATATGATTATGGTTTGTAGTGATATATTCTTATGATCATATGTGAATCGTAACCTTTGTTAAATTGAATTAGTGCGCTTTCCACGTTCAATTGCTTTGATTGGCCTGATTTCATGAACTTAACGCATCTAGGGAATTAAACTTGATTAGTGCTTTTACACGTTAGGTTGTTCCTTTAGGTAGAATTCATATTCGCATCTTTTAATGTGTTTGTTGATGACATGAGGAGATTTTATGGGATATTCTTGCGATCAAGGTATTCTAGGGTCTTTGATAAAAGTTGAGATTAAAAATCAATTCTAGTTATTGTGAAAAGCATGTTAGTGAATGAAAACGAAATCCTTAACCAATATCTCTTCTATCTTATTTGTTTGCTTATTTCTTTATTTGCTTTTATTTTATTTGAGTTTATAAAATCACAAAACTACCCTGTTATTTATATAGGAACCAAACAATTTGACAACCTAGACCTCTCTGTGGGATCGATCCTTTCTTGCCCTTGCTATATTTATATTTTGAGTAGTAAGAAAGTGTAATTATATTTGTGTCGCTACGACAAATGATCAAATTTTAGGCGCCGTTCTTGGGAGGCAATGATTGTTAATTGTTTTTGGTTTCTTATTTTTGTATTTAGTTTTGTTTTATTTTTTTTTTTTATTTTTATTTTTTTTCTTATTTTCTGGGTTTTAACCTTAGTTTTGAGAATCTTATTTCAGGTGCTTATTTCTATGGAAGGAGCATATTGGAACAATGGATACGGTTTTCAACAACCTCAACAATATGATAACTACCAATTCCATGGGTATAATCAAAACCAATTCATTGGTTATGACCAATATTCCATGGAACCTTATGGTTTTCCTCAACAACCTTATGGTGAGTATGTGTGTGAACAACAACAAGGATGGGAGGATTCTTATGCTTGTGAACAAAAAGTCTCTAATTTTATAGATAAAGTTTCCACCTTTTTACAAGAGGAATTTCAAAAAGCTAAAGAGACTACAAACGAGCAACTCCAAGAACTTCGTGAAGGTATGACTATCTTGCGAAGAGACATTGATCAATACAAGGAAGATATGGATAATTCTTATGTGCATATGGTTTGTGATGAATATTTGATTGATGCTAATGTTGAAAAAGGGCAATCCTTGGGCACTTTCGTTGATAATTGTGTAGTTAACTCAACTCTTGATCGTGATAAAGATCATTCACCTATTCAAAAGGATGAGTTAGAGATTAATAACACTAAATTCAGCGAGGAACAATCTTATGTTGACTATGATAGTGACGGTGATTATGATACATTGCTTGAAACAACTCATGGTGACATCACCGAGGAGTCTTTTTGGGATCAAGATGAAGATAAAGAGGAATATGTCGACACTTGTGTAGATTACTCAAGCATTGATCTTAATAATGATCAAGAGCCTATTCAAAGGGTGGAGCTTGAGGATGATGCATTTTTGAGTGTTCTAAAAAGTTTCTTATAATAAAATTTGGATCCGCAAAAGAGTATGTGCCTTACAACAAAGAGGAGTATGTTGAGAATGAAACCGGTTTGACCAATATTGTGGAAGACCCAATTGAGCTTGCAAATGATTGTGATGATGATGTTTATGTTGAGACTTTGGTTGAGGCAGAAACGGACGAAGAATGGTTGCAAGGTTTGATAGAGGACCATGATATAAAAGAGGTGAATAATTCACTTGAATTTTTCAAGGATGAAGAGGATTCCGTGATACAAGAGATTGTGCAAGGTTTATCTAACCCTTTGCCTATTGTTTCTTCTCCTTTACCTCTTATTGGTTTGAATGTATGTGCTTCGAAAACATTGTTGAATGACTTTGTTTCTCGTTTTCCGCCATTAGAGAAACTTGATTCTCATACTATGCAGGTTTTGGACCAAGAAACCGTGGAAGTACCCGACTTCTATATTCTTTATACACTTCCATGTGTGGACAAGAATAAGTGTGGGGAAGCTTTTTATCGGTTCATAGCTTCACTTTTGCTTTATTGTACTAATATTTGTGTGAAGCTAGTGTTTGCAAAACAGGTTCTATGGACGGATCCCCAACTTTTCCGATTATTGGTGTATGGGGAATGAATCTTGCAAGGATATAGTCGGGCTGACGACTTTAAAACAAGCGCTAAGTGGGAGGCAACCCACCGGTTTTGTATCTCTTATCCTTTTGCATTTTATTTTTGTTTCGTTTATTTATTTTTTTGCTGTTTTTATATCATATTTGCATCCCTATGTTTAATTTCATTGAGTCCGTAATCTATCTTAGAAGAGAATTATGAGGAATACCTTTTCGTCAGAAAATTTCAGACTGCGCGTAGTTCAGTCCAGAGACCATAACTGTCAGACCGTTTATCAAAACACTGTGAAATTTTGACACTGTGTAGAAAACACGTAGGTGAACAACTTTTGTGAAATGGAGTTTTTCCAAATTCCTTACCAATTTGCACAGTTTTTGCGTTTTATCTGCTGTTATGTCAGAATTCAGAACTTTCGGTTTTTCACATTGAGGACAATGTGAAGTTTAAGTGTGGGGGAGCATTTATATGTTTGTATAGTTTGTTTTTGACATCATTAGTGGATGGAACCATTTTGAATGCAGGAGTTGAGGAACCAATTAACTAAAAGGGAAGAATATAGCTCGAAAATCACAAATTAACATGATAGTTGTTACCATATCTCGAATATCACCATATCACATTCTATTTTTATTTTTCCATATTTATCTATTGTTCTCTAAGTGCTTTGGTGGGTCACTAAAAATCGACGTGTTATTACTGCTAGGATGAAATAGAGTGATTGAGTTACAAGAAAAAAAAAAAAAAAAAAAAAAAATGATGAAAAAAATATATATATAAAAAAAAAGGACCGATCAATTAGACCAAAACGGAATAAAGAATGACACTTGGGAATAGCAGTATGTGTGAAACGTAGTCCCTGTTTCCGTCGCCTAAACAAGCGTGGAATGCAGGACAAGAAGCATGCGCTTGGATCCAAAAGATCTAATCATGCCGTCTAAAAAAAAAAGAGAAATTGGATCCAGTTTGATCCAATCATAAAAAAAAAAAAACATATTATTGTGTTGAATAAAGTCACTTTTGGTTCCCTTGTATATGCCAATTGATTTGATGTAGCATTCAAGACAAAGTAGCTCAATCCAATAGGATTAGGTTCATCTTAGCAAAGACCTTGATGTATATGGGAAACATCGAACACTTGTGAATATTCGCCAACATCTACATCTATATCCATCTTCTTAATCTTTTCATTGTGATTGTGGTTTGTTAGTTTCCAGTATTGTGGCTTGTTCGACTATCTAATTAGAGTTTATTTACTAATATATGAATTGAATTTGCAAGGTACCTCCTCCTCGTAGTCATTTTGGATTAGTTCATTGATGTGTCACAAATAGACGGAGTTGGAAATATAGGTTTTGTAGGTATATCTCTAGTAAACCTTCACGAGACTATAACTCGTCCACTAGGGACACCGAGGGTTTAAAGGCTTGTTATTTATGCTAAAATTAACCGTAGCCTCGACGACACGGAGTTGTTGTATTTTATTGTTTTGTTTGATTTGCTCGAGGACTAGCAAAGTCTAAGTGTGGGGGAATCTGATAGGTGTAGAATACACCGTATTTAATATCTAGTATTTATGCTTTCTTTATGCGGGTTTTCTTGTAAATTATGTATCTTATGTGTGCTTTTGAGTTTATTAGGTGCAATGGAGTCATTTGGAGCAAAAAGACCAATTGGAACTCGTTCAAATACAAGATTTCTACTTTTCATTGTGTAGAGGACGAGAAGATGAAGACAATGGCGAAAGAATGGAGTCATTCTGAGTTCGTATGAAGAAGTTATGGGCAAAACAAGAACTCATAAGCAATAAGGGCAATTTTGTCATTTCCAGGGTGAATACTATCCGGAGTCCGAGTAATGGTTAAGGGGCTGCCATCAGGTTAGCCCTTATCGTGGCGACCAGCGTAATAACCATCCCTATTCTTACACATAAACCTCGAATATCGAGAAATGTTATTTTCTCAATCATTATCATCACCCGAAATTGAAATTCGAGAAAGGGGCTGCTTTGTGTAACCATGGAATCGATTCTCATGGGGTGAAGATTAGAGAGGCGGTAACTCCAATTAGGATTTCGTGGTGTTTGAAGAGATGACTCATTGATTTGGATCGAAAATTAGAGAAGTGAAGCTCGGCTTAGGGTTTGGTGGTATCGAAGTCACGAGAGGAGATGTTATGGAGTTAGGGTTGTGGTTCAAATCTGTAAAACAGGTGATCAATTCGAGAGCTAAGAGATGAATCAGAGAAGGGGTTAGACCGAATCGATTAATGAAGAAAATTTGATCTGTGAAGAGATGCTGTTGCCGATTCGAGAGAGATTCGAAATGGGTTTGAGAGTTCTGTGGGTTTGTTGGTTGATAAATTGATAGAAACTAAGGAGGGAACGAAGTTTGGTCTCAAATGGGTATGCGCTCGTTGATGCCGTGATGAAGATTTTCATGGGTCTGGTAAATGATTAGAAGATGGTTCTGTGGCAATCGATAGAAGGAATTAAGGGTTCGCTGGAGGAAAGAAAAGAAGCAGAAATGATGTTTGATGGAGAAATTGAGTTTGCAGAGCAATTGTGCTTGATGGGTTTCAGTGAATTGAGCACAAGGTTATTGAAATTGAGTTGGTGTTTGAATTCAGGAGATGCAGTTCTTGAGTTGATTTGAGAAAGTAAGAAATGGGTTGAGTCTCAGGTTTATTTGCCATGGATGTCTTCGAGGGTTTGGTGAGGAATTTGATCAAGATGGAGAATAACAGTGAAAGGAGTTAGATCATTACAGTAGTAGGTAATGGGGATGGCAGTACATAGGGCTTATGACCAAGGAAGTATGAGCTTTGTGAGCTAATGGGAACTGCAGGTGGCTTGCAAGCTGTAGTCTGGTGGTGTGCCAGTATGCAGGGAGAGAAGAAAGTAGTGCAGATGAATTCATGTAGATGAATGGTGGTTATGAAATGGAGTTTTACAAGAAGTTGCAACTGTGACTGAGATGGAATGGCAGGATATGGTTCAGGGGAACCTAGATGGATGCTGTGTCAGGGTACTAGGATGGTGCAAATGGAGATGGGCATATGCTTGAGCAATAAAAGCAGATATGGCTGCCAATGACTGCAGGTTAATGAGGGATGTGAAGCTGAGGCTTTTACAGATGGGAGCAAGAAATGCATTGAGAATTGTCATCATAGTTTGCAAATGGAATTACAACGAGTTAAGAAAATGCAGTGTCCGGATTGAAGATTGAATCAAGTTGGTGTTGTTTCAATGCATGTAAGGGTTTGTGGCTCTGAGATGGATGATGGGTCTGCGAATATGGTGGATTTCTGAGATTCAAGTGCAGGTTGAGCTGCAGCTAGAGGTTTGGGAGACTGAATGAGTTTTGAAGAAGCAGCTACAGATAATTGTGTGTGAGAAGATGAGGTTGGGTCTCTGTGTGTGTGTGATGGCTCAAGATTACATGGTTTATAGGATTTGAGCCGATGTTGGGACTTCAAAGTTGAATAGTGCAAGAATGAATTGCATGGTATTGTAGAAGCACAAACCATCTTGGCCGGATGAAATTGGTGATGCACAATCATTGTGCAAAGAAAGACAACAAAGCAAAGGCAATGGCCTAGCCGTAGTGGTTCATGCTAAGCCCAACGCTTGTCACCCATCCGACCCATCCGACTCACATCCGACCCAACCGATTTGACCTCGTGTTGACTCACCCGACACCGAGTTGGACTTGACCGATCCGACCTGCTTGACCCGGCCGTTCGACCCGCTGACCTATGATCCTGTTGACTTTGCCGGCCACCTGATGTAGTTTTCCTAATGACTTTTCCTACGGAAATTCCGCCACAATCCCGTTTTCCTATGAGCGTTTTGGGACATAAATTTCTACACGGGTTTCTCTCCATGGTGGGCCTAAAGAATTTCCAACTAATGGACTTGAAGACAAAACCTAATTTTGGAAGGAGTATCCTTTATGGAAATTGAGGAATATATAAAAGAGAGGACTTCTATCTTTTTGAGGATTATCTACCACGTTTTATTATCTCTTCTACTTTATTCTAGGGTTTAGAACCATGAAACTTCTCTTCTTCTTGTGATGAACTCCATGAATATGAGTACCTAATTATCTTTGGTTATGGAATAGTTGGATTTCACAAATATGATTCTTTGATTCAATATATTAGTTTTGTCTCATATTTATCGCTTGCAATTCTCTCAAAATATTGTTTTATGATTGATTGATTGTTTTGTCAAGTTGCAAATTGGTAGAACTTCTAATCACATCTATTGCTAGTTTAGGTTTATTATACGCAAAAGTGATATTCCTTGGATACAAGTAGCATAATATGATTATGGTTTGTAGTGATATATTCTTATGATCATATGTGAATCGTAACCTTTGTTAAATTGAATTAGTGCGCTTCCCACGTTCAATTGCTTTGATTGGCCTGATTTCATAGAACTTAACGTATCTAGGGAATTAAACTTGATTAGTGCTTTTACACGTTAGGTTGTTCCTTTAGGTAGAATTCATATTCGCATCTTTTAATGTGTTTGTTGATGACATGAGGAGATTTGCGGGATATTCTTGCGATCAAGGTATTCTAGGGTCTTTGATAAAAGTTGAGATTAAATATCAATTCTAGTTATTGTGAAAAGCATGTTAGTGAATGAAAACGAAATCCTTAACCAATATCTCTTCTATCTTATTTGTTTGCTTATTTATTTATTTGCTTTTATTTTATTTGAGTTTATAAAAATCACAAAACTACTGGGTGTTATTTATAGGAAACCAAAACAATTTGACAACCTAGACCTCTCTGTGGGATCGATCCTTTCTTGCCCTTGCTATATTTATATTTTGAGTAGTAAGAAAGTGTAATTATATTTGTGTCGCTTACGACAGCGATCAGATAACATTTGTGGTGGATTTTTAATCGAGTTTTGGTGAAGTATTGCGGTGAAAACAAACCAAGTTTACTGCCATCAATGGAGAAGATTTCAATATTTTTTTTGAGTTCGATTTGGGGACAGAATAACATGGAAGAAATAGGGTTTGCAGTCACTGATTCAAATTACAGAACGAGATGATTTTAGGACAAATTGTGAATGTGAATGAGAAGAATTTGGGGATCTGTTGTTGTTGGGTATGGGGTTAGGAGGAATGGCTCGGTGTTGTGGTGATTCAGTTGAGTTTTGAGCTTGTATTGATGCCTAAATCAGTGAAGAAGACGTTATCATGGCCTCGAGATTGATGGGTGTTTACGAGCCGAATCGAAATGGATTTTAGTTAAAATAGAAAGTTGTTGTATTCGAATTTGGTGTATTGCACTACGGGGAAGATTTAAAGTCAGCAGTGGTACAAAGGGAAGCTGATTGTCACAGGGAATATGATGCCATGGAACCAAAATGGGTAGTTTTTGGTTTGAAGGCCGAGAAAATACAGAAAGGTCAGAAGATGTTGCAAAAGAAAGGAAGAGCTAGGTACTGAGAGATGGCTTGATGCTTGGTAGTTTTGGCTCGAGCCTGGAGGTGATATGGCGAGTTCTTGAGTCAATTGGCACTTGTAATATGTTGGCACGCTTACAACCAGTCGGTGGGTTATTCTACAGGGAAATGAACTGGATTTGTATTGATGACAGAAGATGGTGGAGCAAAGGGCCAGTGTAGGATTTCGGTATTAGTGAAGTTGTTGGTGTATACAAATTGCGGGAACATGTTCACCTTAAAACGCAACAATGGTTGATGTATGGAACTAGCAAAGTTAAGATGTTGAGTTGTCTTGTTGGCTCTTAAAACGGGTGAAGATGATGGGTTGTGCTCGAGTATCCTGGCAGCCCAAGTGATTACTAGTGCATTTCAAGTAGGGAGCTGAAATTGTTGGTGCTGTTGATTGAGCTTGAGCCGTTGTTTGAGATGAAATTAGGTGGTAAACTTGGTGATGCTATGTTAATGGACGTGACAGATGAAGGTGTCTCAAGTGCTAATTACAGGTGGACTTGTGGAGGTGGCTCGAGGTGTCATTAACAATGCATTACGTGGAAGGAAAATGAACATGTCTTTGTTGGTTGTGGAGTCATATTCAAATGGAGAAGTGTGTATGTGCAATTGTTCAAAGTTGCGAGTGAAGTGCTTGAGATTTGAATATGAGATGTAGAATCGAATCCCATGGAAATGGACCCGAGCATGGAAATGATCTTTGAGATATGGGTATCATGTTGTGATGGTTGATGCGAGAAGAACAAGGAACAAGAAATGGTGGACTGGAGTCAAGTGTATTTGAGGCATTGCATCATGGGTTCTCGCCAGATCACAGGAGTATGGCCTGAGTTTATATGAATGGGAGTGAGTTGGTTGATAGATGAATGCTAGGAGAATTTGCAAGGAACTAAACAAAAGAATTTCGAAGAAACTGCGATGAAAACGTTGAAATGAATGGCGAAACAGCGGGTACTAGTTCCGGTTGCTTGATTTCGAACGAAAAGTGGGAATCATAACGTTTCACCGAATCATAAAAGGGTACGAGTCGGATGTAAAGTTTGGACGGTCGTATATGAGTTTGGAGTTACGCTTTGGGTACGTTTCCGCAAGAACAAGGAATTGGCTTAGATGGTATTCTCGTGGAATGTTTGACTACGTAGAACTAGAGTTGAGCTGTCGAGGTATGCAACTGCCTGGCAACAGTTTCCGATATGTCACCTGGCCGAGTCAGCCTTCCTTGGATCAAATTCCAAGAATCTGCGGCGACTTTCCTGGCCAATTTCCTACCCAAGGCCCCGTTTTCCGTGATCATATTTTTGGGACATATTTTCACATGGGTTTCTCACACATGGTTCATGGGCTTGGTGGACTTTTTGGTGATGGACTTTGAAGACCTAATTTTGGAAAGTGGGAAGGCTATAAAAAGAAAAGGTTTCTATTCTTTTTAGGAGATCACGTATTCTTCTTGAGTTTTGGCAGAGAGCCGCGAGCTAGGGTTTGCTTTCATTTAATATTTTCATCTTCTTTACTTTATTTCCATTATTATTTGATGATGAACTCCAATATTATGAGTAACTAAAACTCTCTTTGATTAAGGCGATTTCGGCTTAAATATGAATCTATAATTGATGAAATAACTTGTTCTCTTGCATTTATTTATGTTATTGATTGATTTCTACCATGCTATTATTGTTTATGGATTATTTGTTGATTGTTTAAGTTCGAAATTAAATAGTTGATTCATAATCCTATTGCTAGTTTAGATTTTCTTCGACCCGTAATTGTCTAGAGAAGATAAACACAAGTAGCAATATATAGGTATTGATGATGGGACTTTGTTAAGTACCTATATGTAGAAATCAACACTAGTAGGTGATTCATGATTTTGAGTTCATCACTAGTGAGCAACCCTATCTCACGAACTTAGAGCACTTGTTTAAGTCAAACCTAGTAAACGTACCTCTAGGAAACTTGGCAAGTAGGAACCGGTAGTCGAGCGCTTAGTATCCGGTGAGCTAGGAGATAAAACGGAATAGTTGAGCGTACTAATTATTCTAGGGTTGTTAGTAATATGATGATGTGAAGAACATAGCTATCTATCAATTTGGTTTGTATTCCGTGGTCTAGAATGAACCTTTAATCATTTACATCTCATATTTGAATACATTTTACAATTTTCAGCATTTCCACAACAAAATCATCTTTGCTAAGAGTATTTGCATAACGACTTGAACTTCATACCTCCCTTGGGACGATCCTACTTACATTATACTACTTGCTAGTTAAAGAGAAGTAGAGAAATTTATTTTTGCGAGATTGACACCTCGTCAATACTCAACATACCATATATGAAGACACAATCAACATTTTTGGTTTATATCTAGTTCTTTTACGAAGAGGAATGAAAATCTTAGTCAAGCACCCCCACACTTTGACGCACTCATAAGAAGGTCATCTACCTTTCCATAAATCATATGGAGTTTCATCTGATCCTTAAAAGGGTACTCTGTTCAGGATATACTATTTAAGAGGACTGCCACCCCCACAAGGCCGCAGGTAATCCTGAACTAATCAAGATGGAAATTATCATCTCCTAGATGCTCTATTATCCCAGCATAAGGAAAAGAAAAAGATCGATTAAAGTTTTCAAATAGCTATACATCAAACTATAATCAATATATTAAGTGGAACAAAAGTTGTATATATTACCTTGATATACAATAAGCTAACAAATTTCCTTTTTCTTCTTAAAACTTCTGATTCAAAAATGATTTCCAATGATGAGGAAAAGATACCAATGATGACAATCATTATGGATGTGCACCTAAGAGAAAGAAAACAATATTCATTTGTTTTGGAAAAACACCATATTTAGCATATTTAGCATCGAGATATCGTATTCATTCATTTGTTCCAACATACCAATTTGCTAGATAAACAAAAAGTCTTCGCGAGTATCCGAGTGAATTGAAATTGTAGAAACTATATCATCTATCTTCCGAGTTAATTGTTGATAATGATTTTCGTTGGAGAAACATCCTAAGTTAAAGGGAGGAAGCACTCATTAGATGGGAAACCACAAAAGAGCTTCAATAGAGCCTTAAAAAGTCGACCAATTAATCCCATCTAAAACAAAGATACCAAACTACACAAATTCTAATAGCTAGATCCAAAACACAACCAAACACCATCTGTCTTTAGATCTTGAAATCAATTAAAAATGCCTAAAACCAAACAACAACAAAACAATCAACAAAGAAAAACTTCAAATTTTTAGATTGTTCAGTTTTTTATCTCTTACCTTTGTCTACGTTGTTGCCGAGTTAAGAGTTCAATGCATTCCTGCAAGCAAAAAGAAATATTATTAATCGTTTGTTTGTTATTGCAGGTCATGACATAATAACCCGACTGTTGATTTCCTATCTGATTATGATAACAAAGCTCACGATTACCATAACAATGGAGAAGCTCAATAACAAAGTTAAAGTTTGTATATACTTTACACCTACACAACAACCCTGACTGCGGAACAAAACGTAAAACCCATTATTTATCCCTGGTATGATTGTTACCTCTGTATTTGGAATGGTTTTATAATGCCGAATTGATGATAAAAAAAACTTTCAAACCGTATTGATGACAAATCAGTAGAAATATATACTTACAAACCTTCCTATCAAATCACTTATGCGATCTAAGGTAAGTTAAATTAGGTAATCTTCTGACTTGAGAACGGCCTTGAGAATGACCGAAAGCAATTTGGTGTTACCTTTTTAAAAAAAATAAAAATAGAAATGAATTTGGTGGGAATTTAAGTATCAAATCTAATTTGTTCTGAAAATCAGAATATTACAGGAAAAAAGGGATCATACCTTGGTAATAGGTGAACTGGATTGCCGTTAATTATGTCCATTACTCTCTCTCTCTCTTTTTCTCTCAACGTTTTGTTTGAGCTGTCGAACGGTCCTGGTATAAGTTAGTCAGTGTAATAGTATAATGTGTTAGTATGATTATAATAGTGTGTAATAGCCGGACGTTCCAGTTTTTAGTTGCTCGGGTAACAACAGCAAGTTAATTTATAAAATGATCGAATAAATGCAAATATATGACTTCCACAAATTTAATAAGCTATAAGTTACTCCCTTGGTCCCAAATTAGATGAGCTAGTCATTTTCAAATTTTGTCCCATCAATATTTGATTTTATATCATTTGATAGTCCAGCATCTAAAAATAATAATATCATTTGATAGTCATGTTTACATTCGTTACGTAGATATTGTAGAATGCTTTTCAACGATATAAAATTTACGAATATACACGATATAGTTTGAAAGATAAATCATTTCCAAATTGTACAATTAGTTAATCTTGTTATTTGGAGAATGACTACAAACAAAGGCACCCACAATCAAATTTAGCCATGAAACCTCGCTAATAAAAGCGACTACTTAGCCATTCAAGCTATTAAAACCATTTCCAACTCCGAAACGGGTCCTAACCGATGTGCACAACCAATGACCAAAAAGATGAAAATATTACAAATACGATGTTTCACATATTTTTTACATAACGGGCCAGCATTTTGGGTTCCACGTATTCGGGAATCCAAAACATTGAATCAATCGGTCATACATGTAGTCTTCTTATCTCTTTCTAAAATGTCAATAATATTGTGAACCAAAAAATTTTACTCTGAAGGAGAATCCCAAAGAAAAATTAGCAATCATTTGATTGAGTCGGTTTAATCTATGGACCCATACCAAAACACTTAAAATTAGTGGCATCAGGATATTAGATGTAACCACAATACTTGTAAATCCAACCATATTTACTTTATTTGAATAGAGGTGGGTAATATATATGAAGGATCCAAGCTATTGAACTTACTAAAATTTATTATTTCCATGAAATATCAATATGAAAAATAACAAAAGACCTGGCTTATAGGAGTCCAGTCCATTCTTGCAAATAAGATATAGTCATTGGATGACATCAATGTTAAAGGTTTCAAAAGGCGAGACGAAGTATAATTTTTTTAAAATGGGATCGTACAACACTACCTCCGAAATGAAGACAAAGACAATGAAAATGTTGCTCAAGGGATCGTATGACACTGCTTTCAAATGAGGATCACACACTCAATAAAAATATCGCTCGTGTTGCCAAAGCGTAATGATTGCAAGTTCTCTCCATCGAAAATCCTCAAGAATTTGGAACTAGTTACTCACAATTGAATGTCATGAAACTGAATCAATATGCACATGATATGTCTGATACAAAGAGAAAATGCTGATGGGGATATCAAAGAAATATTCAGAAACATGAAACTCACATTTCTTCCTAGAGTCTACAAAGTGGAGTTGTTACAGTCTTCCTATCGATAAATATCCTTAACAGAGGAGATAGTGTCATTTTACCATCAACCCTTCCACATAGCTGGTGAAACTGCAGTCGGCGAGCCACTCCTTCATTCTCCATGCAAACAGTACATATATGTTTGCAAACTTCAATATCAAAACCACAATCAGTTATCTTTCACTTTTGGGAAGATTCATGGTAACTATCATTTTGCCCAAACTGGGACCTTGTTGTAAGCCATTAACTATAATCAAGGAGAGCGGGCAAACAAATTCAGAAGCGTAAATCAACAAATTTACCTAAGTTACCGAAAGTGGAACTTGTAGTAAGCCCTTGAACTATATTAAAAATGAGAGACGCGTTATACCTAACGTGTTCATTTGTATGCAGATTCATGGTAACTATCTTCTTGCCAAAAATTGGACCTTGTTGTAAACCGTTAAACTACAATCATTGAGAGCAGCGCAACAAATTCAATGGTGAAGCGAATCAATTAATCTACCTAATTACCAAAATCGACCTTGTCAGAAGCCATTGAACTATATTAACAATGAGAGCAATGCGAAGCGAATGCGGTGGTCGCTCGGGAAGCTCACCAATCTTCATAAAGAATATATGACATTATTTATATGACATTGTTTATTAAAATCTATGACATGTAATGCACTTGAGCTAATATTATCATCGGAAGCAGGTAAGGTTTTCAGCCTACTCAAATAGCTCTGCCATCTGTGGGAGTCGAACCCACAATTTTATGGTTGAGAACCATGTGCTCCGCCATTTGAGCTAAGACAGAAAGTACCATTTCTAATGTAAGTTGGAATTTAAAAATGACACTAAATCGCAAATTCTTCATGGACATAAAGGGATTTTAAGAAGAGACTGTATCTTCAGCTTACTCAGTACGCTTGAACAAAGTCATGAGAAGCATTTCACCTTCGGCAAGTACAGTAGAGCTTCTGAAAGTTGATCAAACGCTATCAACTTTGGACCTTGTATTGCCAAGCAAATGTCAACAATTTGGACCTTGTATAGCCAAGCAAATGTCAACAATTTGGACTCCTACCATTTCCAAGTACGTAGCAACATCTTAGCAGATATATGTCCGTATAATTAAAACCAAAATAAAAAGAAAAAAATAAACGAAAAGAAAAGGAACATTGTCTATTGAGAATTTTAGATGATTAGCTTGGTTAAAATGCATCACCCAGTTGAAATTGTGATCAAGTTTACATCTAGAGCTATAACTTTGCCATATTTTCGTATGTAATTGCCTCTCGTAGGCACATGTATTCACCAAATTTATGGATATCCTTCAACAACTGGTGGATTTCCATGAGCCAGAATGCAAGCATCCACATGCAATTAAAAAATTAAGTAAGTAAAACCATTCCCAAAGATGATGAAAATTCTTTGAGAAAGAAAAAAATGTGTCATTGAATTGAAAAAAGGCCAAAACGTATTAGGGAACCAATGCAACTCATAGATCGGACTAAGCTTCCACTCATTATGATGCAAGGGCATATTGTACCTAGTTATGAATGTGCTCATCACATTACCTACCGGAAAGAGTAGTCATTATTTATACTTCTCTACCTAGTGATTCACTAAAGTCCTACAACTTCAACCAACTCACATGTTGTTAATTGTAAAAATTAAAAGTCCAATGACTTCCATTTCAAATGATAAAATAAATAATAAAAATAGTAAAAAAACACCTCCTAATCTAATTGACAATCAAGATATGCTACAATCACCCGTCCTTGATCATTGTTGTGTAAAAAATCGTATGACCGATGCAAAGGCGTTTTAAAATATAGACGCCAATCAAACCTGAGAAAAAATTGTAAGAAAATGTGGAGATTATAGAAAACAAATTATTAAGATCGATCCTTGTGCATACCGAACTTCTAAAAGTTTCATTACCATTTTTTTTTGTGTGATCAATTAACTATTGACTTGATAAATTGACACTTGCAATTACAAAATAAAGATGAATAATAATAATAATATTATATGTCAATAGGGCGGGAGATAATAAAGACATGTATATTTCATCTCCACTTCAAGTCCATAACATCTAAAATGTTAACGTGATCAGCAAACATGAATTCAAGAATTCATATCCTTTGGACAGAATGAGCATGGTCCAACAGTTTTGCAAACTATTATAAACTCATAAAATGAATCACGGTTTTAGATTTTCAACTCACTCAATATGGAGTAGCATGTGTTATTGTCCTAATTTAGATTGAGTGTACAAAATGGTGTTAACTACAACATTATCATGGTAGTTCTTACCATAAATCTCCACCCAATCGACTTCAATTCCTACTATAGACATGTTCGTATGAACTCGTACATGTTCTCCGATATGCGGGCTTCTGGACAATCTACAAAATAAGGCTTAATGATGAGATAGAATTGAACATGAGCCATAATCAATAATCGAAATAGAATTCGATAAGGTAAATAAAAATAAAAATGCTCGGCAACAACCAGATACCTCAAGAACATCTGATAACGTTTCTTATTAAAACTCCCATGTCCATATTGTATTGGTATTATCTGTTTGTTAGTCTTGGCCGTACTGTTGTCCATAATGCTAATCTAGTTAAGACATACTCATACCGGTCCGGTTTAATTAGTGAGAAAACCGAATAATGGTCTTATCATTAGGAAGATGGAAGTTAAAAGCGAGATAGAAACTGATACAAAACCTAAACAAACAAAAAAACAATATTAGGCTAAGATAAGCCATACCCTGAATCAGTTATTCAAATGTGTTGTTGCTATTTCTAGGGAAGGAGTATTTTACAGAGATGAATTCATCAAAGTGTCCTCTTTGGATTACAGAATACGACTGTTCTAGATATTTTCAATAATTATTATGATTTATAAGTATGAGTGACATGGTGTTTTAGTAGTTTTACATCTCGGTAGCTAATTAATCACTGGATTATGGGGGGACCTCTTGGTATCTACTGTTAAAAACGGATGCAGCTAACACATCTGCAACCTAGATTATTTTCTATACGTCAAGAGAGATAACTTGGACAATAATTATCGATGGTAAGAAGAACAGCTGACCACAGTGTCATTATCTTATTCTGTATAGTCTCTCCTAATGGAAGTAGAGGAGCTTTTTCAATTTTCATCTACTAATATGGTCTAGGGAGTAGGGAAAGGAGTAAGATTCACATGTCATGAAGAGACTCACCAAAGAGAGTCTGGGAGAGGTCCATGCAAAATCTTTAAGTTCCAATTTTTAAAAAGATGCATGGAGCATAAGGTGAAGATCTACTCCAGATTCTTATAACTTGCATCAATGGACTCATGTACCTTATTTTTGAATAGCTGAGAGCAGGTTATGAAGATATGAAGGTTATCATTTTATATTTATAGAAAATTGAAGGTTATGAAGATATATTATATGTACCTTATTTTCAAATAGATGAAAGCAGGTTATGATGATCTACTATACACCTGCGTGGACTCGGCTTCCCGTATTTTTATCTCGTTTTGTAGCTCGGAACTCAGAAAAGCTTCTCTAACTTTACACTTCAACCTCTTCACATAAATTAGCCATATCTAATTTGAACTCCTCGCGCGACTCTCGAAGGGACCTAATCTCCTTGGTTTGATGATGCTCAATGGTGATGCGTTATTCTTGTGCCTAATGGTAATATACATTTATCAAGAATCCTACCAACTTAGTTCCCTAGATTTTTAAAAAAAAAAGAACGAAGCTAGTTATCTCTTTGTGAGTAGGTTACAACGAAGCTACTTGTTCTTATTAAGAATGATGAGCTTTGGCTATGATCATCCCAAAAAAATATCACAAAATTATGTATAAAACGGAATGATGTTCTATGGATGGTCCAAAACCAAAGTAAAATCATGCGGTGCCTTAAAGGAAAAAGGAAAACATACTAAAGCATTTACAAACCTCGAAGCTAATAACTTCAAAATTGTCTTTTGTGAGATCCAATGCAAAGGAGAATTTTTTATTTTTTTAATGTGAAGAAATAAAGATAATATAATATCTTCTTGAATCATTAATTACTATCTACCATGATGTAAAAATTTGTCTGTTGGTATTCTATCCGATTCTCGATACCAATTTTTCACCATTACTATCACAATGGAAAAGCTCACACGAAGGTACAAAGCTAATACTATCTTTGAACTGCCTTTGGGAATTCCATAAACAAGGAGAAAATAATTTTTGAACATAAAATGTGAAGAATGAGATAAGTGAAAGATATTGTTAGCAAATGAAAATCCAAGAAGTTTACCTAGCTAGAGAGTTACACCGCAATTAAACCATATAAAGCTACACAAAGTCTATAAATAAAGAGTATATTACAATTTATAATACATCCACTCACCATAAACATATATGGATGCAAATTCAAAGATCATTGATAGTTATGATCTTCTACACTGGCTCTAAGTTCCAATAAATTAACAATTATGAGACCCGAGTTCAACCGAATGAAATGAACAAAACCACTAAAAACTCCAACTTTATTATGGAATCAATACAACTAACGAAACCCGATTTTTATTGTAATTATTAATAATGGCGAGCTATAACCGAGGAATGATTAGTGGGAGTAGGTAGAGATATGATAAACCCACTTTCTGAAAGATATAGCTTGTGAACATTGTTTTTCTTCTACATCATAAAGCGGGATCTGCAGTGTGTAGGACCAACCTTGTAAATTGATAGTCAAACAACTATGTGCAATTGCCTACGCAATACAAAGAACACCTATATCTGCGCTGGGTAACTTCCTCAAGATAATTTGAAGAATCACTAAAGCAACATACCTCAATGAGGACCAAGAAGTGTTGTTTTACGGTGTTGTCATTTATCCTAAGGAAAGTGTTATTCAAAGAATGAACATGAAAATGATTCACTTCTTGGTTCTTTTTTCGGGTTGATTTAGCCAATCGAGACTTTCATAAATTCCACACAAAGGCTTCCCCAAAGAAGGATTTTTATAGAAGTATACCAACATAAAAAAGAAATAATGATTTCAAATGAAAAAAACATAAAATGGCATATTACCGCATAACACCAAGAAAGAATGAGAAAATGAGATCTCATTGCTTGGTGCTCCTTTAAGGATTGTACCTGGCATCCTCCGAAGATACCTTAGGTAAATCCAAATCATGCATGCGTTAAATAGGAAGCTTGAAAGGTATGGTCCCGACTCTTCTATAAAGAAGCTCAAGACTCTAGAGTATGCATAGAAGTAGCAAGAAGAATGGCAACCATCGATACATGTTGAAAATGAAATCAAGAATTAGTTCATTTTTCATGTTGCTAAATTTAACAAATATCAATTTAACTCATAATATCTTTGTTTTGTCTTGAATGATGGAATCAAAGACGATTCCTCACTGTGCAAATTTTTGTTTATCGCCTTTACCATTAACGAATCCGATAAGGACTCGTTGGAATCCAGAAATTGGTGTACAAAATGAATCAAGAAATAAAAAATTCAATAATGTGAAAGTTGGATATAACCAACTAAAAATAGCCCTAATTGATTCTTCAAAGGATATACAATGTTAAGTGTCTCAATAAACTGAGTATGAAATTCCAAGCCTCCATTAGTAATTCACAAAATCAACATAAAATCAAATCCAGCTATCCATTCAAAATAACCTATCAACACTCTCTAGTTTAAAATCAGAATTTTCCTAATGTAACAATAAATTTCAGAAATTACTTAAAATCCTTCTTTTTAAACATAGCATGTTGCTTTCGCCTCTTTTCATCACAGATGAAAGTTTCCTCGCCTTCTTACCAAATTTTGGCCTTTTTATTTTCGAATAACTACCCATGCCATAATAACAAAACCCATTTAATCAATTAAATAGACAAATAGATGAGATCGCAGCTATATGAATCGAAGTGTATTAATCAAAACTCACATCATGAAAATGATATAAAATCTATGTAGAGAGATAAATCAGATTAGCACTGTGGTATTAACAAATCAAAAACAAATAAATGATCAAATAAAAGCGTGAAGAAAAATTTAAAACTCAATAAACCGACAAATGCGAATTCCCAAATCAAATCACAAACCCTATACCTTTGAAAGATGAACTCAATACGCCTAATCCAAATAGCACCCTAACACACCCATAGAAAAAAGACTAAACAATATAAGAAATTGATCTTGAAACAATAAACCCAGCCTGGAAGCTACTATGAGTGTTGCGGAGATTGCGTTGTCATCATTAAATTATTTAGACAAAGTACCCAACGTCATGTTGATAGAGCAATTACATTATTAGAATTTGAGTTTAAACTCCATCCCTTGCCCACCCATGTCAACTCGGATCCCCACACCATGGTTATTAACAAAAAATTACAACTAGTCTCGGTTGTATTTTCTTCTCATTGGATTTGACACATCTCAATTGGATAATAACAAAAAGGTGACACCAAGAACACAATTGTCATGGTTTCCGTAAGCACCTATATTATTTATGTAACTTACTCAAATATCGTGAGGGAATAACTTGCCAAGGTTAAGTGATAAACCACCTTGGAAGCTCCGTAAAACCACGTGCCATGTGGACCGATGTGGTTTCTATGAGATAAATTCAAAAAGAAGAGGATAGGGTGGTAATGGTCCCGTGGTGGTGGTGGTGCCAAAAGTGAAAAGCCGGTTGTTCTTGAAACCAAAAATTGACGATAGTGTATAACTTAGGTTAGCTTTCTTTATGAGATAAAGACCTGGCTTTCCTTAAGTTGCGATAGGACATTTACTATGTTTTTAATTGAATTTGTTCTTTCTCACGCCAATCTAGATGATTAATTTATTAATTGTTCTCTTTCTCTCCACTTCTTTTTAGATGCTTTCCAAACATCTAACAATCAATATCAACTTAGATTGTAATGGTTACACATCATCACTCATATGCCACTACATATGCTAATCACATTTTCTACATCTATTATCAACCAAGATAATATTAATGAAGGATGCAATCTACTAATTATGAAATTTGTTTGAAAATGAATGGCATATTTAGAGATAAAAGTCTCAATTTACATACTAATGGAAGGATATATTTGGTCACTTTGAAAACAATACAACAGGTACATGAAGATGTCCTTAGCGCTTGAGAATTGTCGATTCCAGCAAAGACATGGCACTATCTAGTTATACTACTGTTTAGATCGAGAGCTAAATCCGATTCAAAGCAAAAAGAATTCTACTACATTTCCACAAACTTTGAAATCAAATATAAGAAAACCAAACTAAGCCTAATGATTAATTATACTGGCTATCATTCTCGGAATTTCGAGCTCCAATTATCTGCAAACAATTTACGCTTCGAGGAAAAAGGAAAAGGGGAAAGAGCATTTCCTATCTTGTACAACCTAAAAATATCTCGTTTCAGTGGGCGAAAGGAATGACTTGTATCAATTAACAAAGGAATGACTAAATGCAGCTATAAACACGAACTTTTTTTCGTGGGTTTAAGCTGGTGGGTGATCCATGATGTCCTACTCCACATACTCTTTCTAATTATCCTACAGATGTTACAGATCGACAAATAAATAAAGAAATTGCTTTCAAGTTAAGAGGCTCTAACATACATTTCTATGCCAATGAAAAACAACAAATAGTTTGTGCTATAAAACTCATTATCTGAAGTTATAAACCCGATCTAGCGAAACCCACAATTAGTATTAACTTCTAAATATATCACAAAAAGTTCAACCTCATTACCTATAGTGTTTATGCTTTAATTATCTGAATTCGATAAAAAAATATAAGAGCGAAGAGAAACATCAAGTAACTTGTAATCAATAGGAGCATGAATATATGGAATAAACTTACAAAAGTTTGTCATCATTTTGGCCATCTTGAATAACCATAGACTTTAATAACCCGATTATCTATATCGGGTGTAGAGAAGGGGAACTAATACTTGTTCAAATTTGGTTTTCATTCAATTACGACTAACACTTAACATATCAACCATCTTGCCAAGAGGAACTAATACTGGGACAACATTAAGAGTCAGGTCAAAAGTGATAGTCGGGATTAGCATGATATAATGTTGATGTTGTGAAAACCAAATTTAAAATTCTATGGAACAATGGTAATTTTCAAATTCCAATTTAAAGGAATGGGGTATGACATATGTACACAAATAGCCAAGTGGTAAGAACTCAAAAACATAATTTATGAAAGATGGACTGATAATATAGAGTTAAATCTTAATATAATCCCCACCACAGATTTGGAGGAGTAACGCTTGTAAAATAATATATCCAAAGGGGTTCCTTCATGCTCATTCCTAAAAATAGTTGTGATCCTAGATTCACTCTAAGTTGTGCACACTGCACAAGTATTTGACAATGATCACTTGATAGTCTAAGATAAACCATACAGTGAAATATGTCCAATGCGAACTGAAGTATTAAATGTCCGAAATTGGAGTCCATGTGATACAAATAGCATCCTAGTCTAATGGGGAGTTCCATTGAATGGTAACAAGATAACCATGAAACCATATAACATTTAGTATTACTGCTTGTATATGAAAATGTGGAGACCTTAAGATGAAAATATGTGCAACGGAGAGATTGGGAAAATATGAAGCCAAAAGATTTTCTTACATGGAGAGATTGCATTTTCTCAATTCCGCAACTTCGTTGAGAGCCTGTACATAGAAAAAGATCCATCGGTTAGTATGAATGTATGATGCCTTAGGTTCTATAACTGTAAGTATACTATAATTTATCCATAAGAGCACAAACTACCCTCTCACCATGACTTTGTAATTTGCAAGGCCAATACTTACCAAGATGAGAGGGTTTCATGGGTAGATATATAGTTGTAAATTGGTGGTTCCATCACGAATAATCCAGATGAAAAAATAGAAGAACAAATCAATGGATAAATCTCCACACACACCAATAAAAAGAACAGATAAATCACCGATGTAAGGAAATAAATGTCCCATAACGTTTAAATGTTCCACGACTCACAAACAATATTTACATGTGTAGATTCACACAGCCAGAACCAAACCAAGAAGAAAAAAAGATAATCTTTAATTGAGATAGAGAATTATACCTTGAGCTTGATTTCACCTTAGACTTGGCCACCCATACCAACTTGCCTCTATGATTTCTGGATCTTGCTCAAGATTGGAAGTGAGATTGGGGAATTCTCCGTGATCACCACGGTGATCTTTCTCTAAGATTGAAAAAGAAGAAGAAGACGAAGAAACCGAAGAAGAATTTGAAGGGTAAATAATCTTGTACGTAGAGATTGTATACTCAATCTCTCAAACCTGTCCAGAATTCAAATATGCAAACACAATTATAAAATTGACACATTCATAACATTGTTGTCAATTATTTAGGTTAAATTGAATCAAAACATATGGAAGTACTTATACAGAGAATGTATCATCGATGTAAACCAACCGATATGCTATTTCGATTGTCCTAAAGCAGACGGTGAGTTCAACTAATTTGGAGTGGGGGATATATGAAGCTTTAGAAGACTAATTAATTAACCCTACCTCTCCAAATAAATGGAAAGGGTTAAATCAAAGAGGTCCCTCAAAGTGTTGAACCAATCAGAATCCTTTCAAGAACACCCGATTCCCGAGCTTCACATACAACTGTGTCGATGAAATTTTTACAAATAAGAAACACCAAATAAAATTTTGAAAAAAATCCACGATGAAAAACAAATCCATTAACAGAATCGACATCCTAACTTAACCATTCAACAC